>QEOQ01000207.1:250460-281747 GCA_010279815.1 Brachionus plicatilis
ATTTTCGTTCTCATTCGAATCTTTTACAAGAGCTGAAATTCCATCATTTGATTTTACAAACTTTTTTGCGAGACTTGTACATGCTAGTGCTTTATCCATATTATTTTCACTCTATAAGCCAAACAACCAAATTGCAATTTTTCAAAATTACCACATTTTGCATGGTTCTATGTTTTTCTTTGTGCTGGATCCCGTTTTTTATTTTCCCTTTTTTTTACCATAAAATTGGTGTATCTAATACTTATGTATGTATTAAAGTAATAATACATCTAGTTGGTTACTCATCTACTATTTGGAATCCAATTATATTAATCATCAAATCAAAGCGATTTAAATTTAAGTTAAAAAAAATTACTAACAAGATGTGTTTGTGTTTTTTAAGGGATAAATAAATCTCAGAAAAACATAACTAGAGAGGAAATTCTTCTTTACTTGAAATTTTTAAACAATCAAATTTTAATAAACTTTTACAAAGCAAAGTTAAAAATTTTAATAATAAAATTTTAATTTTAATATCTTTGAATTTTGATGATTTTTAGGCAAAGTAAAATTTTTGATCAAATTTCATTTTTCAAATTTAATCAGAACATTTTTAAATACGTAATTAAATTTCATCGCAGATTTTTACATTTTTATAACATTTCAAAGCTTTAATGACTGTAATTTGTAAAAGATGCATTGAAATTTTTAAAATTTTCTGATCAAATTTTAACAATTAATTTTGATCAAAAATTTTACTTTTCCGATTTTTAGAAGAAAAAAATTTTTAACAAAAAATATGTATTTATGTTATTTTATTTAATAAAAATTTAATTTATTTTTGTTTTTTTTCTCTTTGTTATCATCAATTAATACATTTTAAACATATTGTTAGTAATCCTAAAATCAATAATTCATAGGTAAATTTTTAGACGATCCGATGCATTTGCAGAAGAATCTATCCAATATAAATTCACAGCTATTAAAACTTCCAAATTTACCAAGTTATTCTGCATTATTGTTGCATTAATATTAATAACAGCAATAATTCTGAGAAATCAGACAAATCGTTGATTACAAATAAATAAATAAAATAAATTCATACCGAACTCAATTAAGAACATATGTTAAGAATGAGGGTGAAGATACAAAAAAATAAGATTAAAATACATAAAAAAAGTGAGAGCCGCATAAAAAAAAATTTATTCTTACAAAAAGTTGACAAGCACATAAATATTAAATCAAAAAAAGTCAATAACGCATAAAGATTATTTTAATATTATTTTTTTTAATCTTAATAAAGAGTGAGTAACGCATAAAAAAAATTAAGTCAATAAAATTTTTAATCAAAATCTAGTCTTTTTCAAACCATTGGCCAGCTTTTCTTTTTTTTGATTTAGTTCTTGAATTGAATTTTTGAATAAAAACACCAGGGAAACTAATAGAGTCTAATAAACAACACCCAACAAGATGAGTGCAGACAGCCTTGTCTAAAAAATTAACACAACTGCAATTGGTACACTCAGTACAAAAACATTCCTTTTTAATTTCAACAGTGTATTTATCATCAAATATGTACTTAAGTTCGTCACCCTCCACTTCAACACGCTTTATTAAATCTAAATTGTTTTTAGCATGCTTTTTAAAACTAAAAGTAGCCTTTGCACTGTTTGGAATTGTATAATCTTCGTAAATTCTGGACTCGAGTCTTACTATTTTTTCAAAAATTTCAAAAACCGGTAGTAGATTATATTTAATACGGTTGGTGAAATAAGTCTTAATTTTATTGTTATAAGACTCATTTTAAAAATTTTATGTGTTTTTCACTTGATTCAAATTGTATATATCAAAAAAATTTTAAAGTGAGACAAACGCATAAATTTCTACAAAAAAATTAATTTTATGCGTTATTCAACTTTTTTAGCATTTATTTTTGCAATTAATATTTTTATGCGTTATTTTTTTGTATTCAATTTTTTTATTTGTTTTTAATCTTAATCCATATGTTAATTCTGAAATATTTTTCATAAAAGACGTTCGCTTCATTCTTTGGCTCCATTGCAATGAAGTTATGATTTTTTAACGGTGAGTAGAGTCTTTTAGAAAAATAAAAAGATAGAAAACTTTTAAAGTATGTTTAAATGAATAAATAAAAAAATTTGTTTGAATTCTTAGAAAACTTCAAAATCTTTTCTATTAACAAAAAAATTAAGCTTTTTAATTCTCTTAAAGAAAATTTTAAGTTTTGTAAGACCCAGTTCTCCCTTCTTATTTAAATAGCAGTGCAGTTATAATACACTTCTAGTTTTCAGAGTTATTACTCTAATAAAGTTGGTATAAAGAACCATATTCGTTCTTCTTTTACTTTTTAAGTCCCCGTCTTACATCGGTGATAGCGGTGGGATCTTAAGCGAGCAGACAACAATAAATTTAGCTCGTAAGACAGAAAAAAAAGTACGCAATTGGCCTAGTCATGTTAAGAATAATTTGGTAAGAAATCATGAGTTTATTTTTGTAAATTTTTCATAGACTTGTATTCTTGGCGTAGACTTTCTCAAAAAGTTCAAAGCAAAATTCGAATTTGAGAAGTGTCACATTTCAATAAAGGATGATGTTGACGAATTCCGTTTTAATTATATTTCAAACCAAGTTGGTGAAGAGAAACCGTTCTTAAAAATAATAAGGCTAGAAAGCAAATTAAGAATTTAGTTAAAGTCAAGTTGTTACATTGTCCCATCAAAAAGATGGTACAACGTATATTAGTGTCTTAAATGCGTCAAATAACGATACTGTTATAGAAAATGAAAAAGCGATCGGAATAGTAAATAATGCTGAGGTCGTTGAAGCAGAGCATGTTCAAAATCTAAAGAAGTCTTCTGAGCAAGTTATAAAAATAGAATTTTGAAAAATTAAGATAATTAGAGAGTTATTGGTCAAGGATCGAAACGATTTATTTAAGTTAATTGTCAAGTATGTTGATGTTTTCCAATGGTCTGAATTCGAGAGGGATAATTCGAATGTGACAGAGCATAAGAAAATACAGATGAGTCGACAACTTTAAAACAAAAGGCGTCAAGGTTAAGCAGTTTTAGAGGAGGTAGAACGTCAGTTTAAGCAAATGTTGAAAAATAAAGTAATTGAAAAGAGTCAAAGCCCGTGGTCTAGTCTTATTATATTGGTCAATAAAGATGTTGAATATGGAAAAGTAACAATTTAGGTTTTGCATAGACTTTCAGAAACTTAATCAAGTTACAGTTAAAGATTAATATCTATTAAATATACATTAATATATGTATCTATCAAAGAATTCTGTCAAGAGTATAGAATATTGAAATAAAATTGAGAACTGGTTATCATCCTTTATGTAAAGGATTTGTAGAAAGAAGAATCAAGACAACAATCGGGAATTTGTATTGAGAGACGTAATTTTTTGCCTACAACAGCAATATACATAGCTTTAAACGGTTTGCACCAAATCAAGAAGTATTCAAGAAAATTTTAACGTCAAGATTTTAACGTTTGAAGTTATTTTATTTATCTAAAATTGTTTATTTATTGAATTTGACGAAAATTGAGTGTATAATAAAAAAATTAAAAACACTTTATTTGTAGATTTTAATTTTCTCTACAATTTGATATATCACACTCGGCATAAAAATATAATTAACTCTTAAATATTTATAATCAAAAAACTTCCTATAAAAATTAAAAAATTAAAGTCGGTTCAAAAGTTTAGAAATTCGGAAAATCCAAAATATTAAACAATTGGCAAGTTTTTTTTTCTATTTTACATTTTTAGAAATAATTGCGTAATTTTATTTCAAATTTTGACATGCTTAAGTATTGAGTTTAAATTAAACAACGTAATTTCAAAATTTCAAAAAAGTTAAATAGAAAAAAAAACCTGCCAATTATAACAATCTTTTTTTCCTAACCCTAACCCTAAACCCAAAACCCTGTATTATAAGTATGCTTAAAAAAATCATGTTTGTTGCTACGAATGTCAAAATAATCCGTAAAAAAATTTCGATTCAAAGAGCAAAATTTATTCATGCTTATATTTTTAAGGGTTTTTAATTGCTTATTTTTTTACCAAGAAAATTCGAATGAACGTCGAATTTTACGGATAAAGAAGTTCAGTATAAAAGATTTTCGATTGTAGTAAAATTCAAATGAAACATTGTCTTTTTATTTCAATTTTACACTGACTAAATAATCTAGAGCCATATTTCAACGATGCTGCTATAAATTATTTATTTTTTATAATGAAATTCGTGCTTAATTGTTAAAATAGATATTTTTGACAACAAAAAGTCTAGAATGTAAAATATAAATAGATATTATTTTTATCCAATTTGTTTGATTTGGGTGCAATTTTTTAACTAAATAATAAGTTTTTAGTTATGTTTCTTTTATTTTTGATCATTATTTGATTTGATTTTTTTAAGTTTTTGTTAAAACGATTTTTTAAATTTAATGAGCATTCCTAATATAGTCTAGCCTAAATAAAATTATTTGGTTCAAAACGTTTTAAAATGTAGTTATACTTTTTTAAATAGCTTCATTCTCCATTTCTGATTATTATGCATTAATTTGAAATAAAATAAGCATAATTTTTAAAACTTAAGTTTTGTTTCCTAAATGTTTAAATCTAATTAAAATCTTGATTTTGACTGAATAATCAATAAAAGCTTAGTGACATTTATTAAATTTATTTTTCAAATAACTTTCAAAATACCAAAAAAAATAAAAAAAGGAGGATTATTCGTCCTTAATCAAACAGTTTGCTGATAATTTTAGTCACTCTCCTTTGAACCATATCGATAATCATAATGTCCTACTTCAAATACGGACTGAAAAAATGCCCTACGTACATTAAATGATGCCTTAAAACTAAAAACTAAAAGAAAAAGATTTTCTAATTTAATTTATTTTTAATTCATAATAAAATATAATTTAAATTTTTTTTAGATATCAATACTAAATTACATTCCTTTGATAGTTCTTTTCAAAGATTGTTGATTACAAATCATAAAATGATATTAAATTAAAAGATATACAGTTTTTTAAATTATCTAAAATATTGTGAAAATTTTTAAAATAAAAATTTTTAATATTCTAATTTTGCAATATCATTGAAAGTTTCCTTCGAATCTTTATTTATTTTAAATAATTCAAACTTAGGACAAAATTTTTCTATTTTAGTTAAAATTATTAGGAATCGATACCGCTTTATTGAAATTCGATCCCGCTTTTCCAAGCAAAAATTAATCATCAAAAAAACTTTTGAAAGATCAAAATTTATATGCTAAAACCTTATTTATAATTTCTTATTAAAATTGGATTTTTAGTGAGCATATACTCATAAGAAGCATTATTTTTTAACAGTCTCCAACTTTTTAGTTAAATCTAATACATCTTTTTAATATGATTTTTTATAAAGTTTTATTTTTTCATCAAAGTTAATTCAAATAGAAAAGTGAATTCTTAGAGTAAAAAAAAATCCAAAAAAACAATATTTTTGCTAAAGGTTGTGTAATTTAAGCTTAAATAAATTATTATTTTTCAAAAGATATTTGTTGAGAAAAATCAATAAGTAAAAAAAATTGTTTGATAAGAATTTTAGATATTTTAACTATTAATCTAACAAAAATTTTCAAGTTTTTTCTTTAAAATAATTTTATAGCCTAAAGAATTTTTATTAATTTTTGAATTTAATAAATGTTTTTTTTTTAAGTTTAAATATATCCGATTGGCATTGTTTAAATTTATGTCGACGAAGCATATTAGTTACTAATCCAGAATACAAATGAATGCATTTTTATACTAAATTTCAAAAATCCATTTAATTCTTTCGCAAACATAAGAGACTTTTAAAAAATGTTTTTTTTTTTTAAATTTTTATTGAAATTTCTTAATTCAAAAAACAAAGGTTAATTTTGTAAAGAAAAAAAATAATTTGAATATTTTATTTTAATTTTCCTTAGCATCACGACCATTTTTATCAGTTCAGTCAAATACAGGCTAAATTTTACATTTAATTTGAAAATTATCAAGTTACATTTGGAGACAGTGTATGAGCAAAACATATTTAGGCTTATTTTAATAATTAGATTTTTGTAGCTAAAATAAAAAAATAATTAAAAATTCTTGAAAGATTAAATTGAAAATATGACACAATTTCAGCCAATTGTGATGTCAATATGGTTTAAAAGTTAAATTGATAAATTTTAATATTTTATTTTTCAATGCTTGCTTGCAAATTATGAATGATTCTTTGCTAATAGAGTTAGAGTTAAGTTTCAAAAAAATATCGGACGATTTTTTTGTTTGATCTTTGTTAAAATAAGCATTTTTAAATTCTTTTTTCAATCTATAAATCAAATAGACTGCACCCGAGTTAACATAATTTGAAATCAACAATATTTCAACGAGATATAAAATTCATTTTAGCTGCAGCCATACGGTCACGTTTTAATAGTGTGCTTTGAAACAAAAATAAAAAGTAAGTCATTTTTATTTGGATCATATTTTATTCTATTACATATTTTCTAAGCTTAAGTGTATGCTTTCATTTTAGACTAAATCTTTGTATATTAGCAACCAAAGTCATTATAGAAAATACTAAGCAAATTTAATTAATAAAAGTAATTCGATAATTAAGACTAATTTTTAATCTTATATCATTTTATTTCATTGAGAAATAATTTAAAAATTATTCGTACATAAGTTTTAAAAACTAATTACTTCTAGACCTCAATTGAAATGAAAATTTTAAAATTCAAAAATTTGTAATTTTTAAAAAACAAATTTTAATAATTTAAATTCATCATTGTAAATTTTGTTCTAAGAACCAAGTTAAATAGAAAGGCTAGTTTTTTTGTTGCTTAAATCACTATCGGTCTAATTGCAAAAAATTTACTCTATTTTCGTATTTTTTTTATATACATAAAATTAAATATAAAATTCGTCTTTGATTAGCACATTGCCCTGAATATTTGATAACATTAAAAAAAAAGTATTTTTCTCAAAAATTAAATTTAAAAATTTCTTTTATCTTATAAAGCTGCTCAGTTTAAAACAGCACCTATGTAACTTTCATAGCAAACTTTTATTTGTTGCGATTGGAAAATGTTCTAAAAATAAAAAAATTCATTTGATATGCAAATTAACTTTTTAACTTAATCTTTTCAAAATTTAAGAGTTTGTGAGTTTTTGAAAATTATTAATGGGTCAGACAGATCTAATCTGTTTGTATTAGAGTTTTAAATAGATTAAATATATCGAACTCGTGGCTGCAACAATTCAGGTCATTTTACCACTGAAAGTTGAACTTTTCTATTATTTTGAAGCCAAAGCTAGTTTTATTAATTAGGAAGATCGACTTTGTTATTATTATGATAGAAAAAATAACAAAATCCTTTAATCCATTTACATTTACTTAGTGTTATTTTAAAACTAGATCGTATTTAATTGTGTCCAAACAAACTAAGATAGGTCGTATCTTAGTTTATCTTTATAAATCAGGGTTTTATCGATTTTTAGGGTTTTAAAAAAAAAAATTATGATAAAATTCGTAATTAAATCTTTTCTAATTTTCAAAATCATTCTGATCTTTGAATTAACATGAAGGAAATTTTTATTGATTTGAAGCTAGAAATTTTTGTCAAATGTCTCCAGGAAATCGAAGATCTAGACTTGCGCAATTATAATAAGATTTGGATAAGATAAAAATCAATAAGAACAGTATCATATAAATTTCAAGATCAACCCTTATTTTTTGTCACATACTAAATTTTTAAATTTGCACGATTCAAGGGCAAATTTTTTTCCAATTTAATCATTTTTTTCCTCTTCTCCCTATTGATGAAATAAATCATATCACAATATGGTTGAAATTATGCCGAATCGTTCTAAATTAAGAGATTTTCTTGGCAAAGAATGCAAAGATAATAGTAAACTTTAATATTTTAATAGAGATAGCAAATTATATTTGCAATCAGAATGGATAGAAGCTGAACACAATGGTGAGAGGGGTGCGATTGTTTGTTTGAAAAGAAATGTGAGGTGATCAGTTTTAAGTTTGGATAATTTCACAACTTGTTAAATTAGTTTTAGATGTATATGATGAAAAAATGCAGCTTGGGACACCAAGAGAAAGTGTGACAGCTCAAATATCAAGATTAAAAATGTTCTAGAAATTATTTAAATGTAATTCACTTCATTTCTTTTCTGCAACCAATAATGTTTTATGTTCTTTTAGTCTTTATTTTAAATTATTATGAAATTTATTTTAAATTTGATCTGTACTGTAGAAACTAACAAAATAAAAAAACATAATTTAGAAAAATTTGTTTAGTGATTTATTATACAACCCTCGTAGAGTTTTAAATGGTGGGAATGGGTGAAGAACATTTTTGCTTAGATAATCAACCTAGTGATGAATCTACCAGCAGCAGCTTGGCAAATATTTGCTCCCAAGTCGAATCTCTAATTAGTAACAAGGACTCTATTGATCATAATAATAATAATAGTAATAATAATAATAATAATAATAATTATAATCTAAACGAGCAAGAGAATAAAAAGTCAAAAGCCTCTACGTTTAATTTTGGCAAGTGCAAGGTGTGCAAAGACAAGGCCACCGGTATACACTATGGCATTCCTTCGTGCGAAGGCTGCAAGGGCTTCTTTAAGCGCAGCATAGAGAAAAACGAGAAATATGTGTGCTACTTTGGCTACAAGTGTGTGATTACGCCAAAGCAGCGAAAGAGGTGTAAGTACTGTAGATGGAGGTCGTGTCTGGCAGCGGGCATGTCCTTCGAGGGCATTAAGATGGGCCGCATTCCCAAAATTGAAAAAGAAAGAGCCCAGTATTTAAATGATGAACTTGTGTATGGTAAGAGTCTATTCTACTATCACCCCATTAACCTTCTTGACTTTTTACACTTAAGTTTATTTATGTAAATAAAAAATGATAAATTTTTTTTTTCTTAGCTAATCCGGCAATGGAGAATACAGAAAATAGAATTTGTGTGGCGCCGAGCAAGAGTCCGATTAGCTCCAAAAGCGCTCTCAGCCTTTATACTTCATTAAACCAATGTTACAACATTTCGCCAAATCCACAAGTTTTCAGACCCAATTCCTCTTGTGGCACCAACGATTTCGGTTTGTCCATATTGGCAGACAAATGTTTTCAGTTGTATCAGGAAGTAATGGTAGACTATGACTGGCAGCTTGGCCGAGCTCTCAGTCTCATTCGAAAAGGAGTTAAACTAGACCTATTCCGCTATCATTTGATCAAAAATGACGTATGGCAAGGCTATTGTGCCGAGATATTTTTATTTACCAAAAAATTTATAAAATTTGTCCAAAACACACCCGGTTTCAATCAGTTCGATTCCAAAGATTTGGCCATTTTGATCAAGCAGCGCTTGTTTACTTGCTATGGACTTTTTTTGACCAAACTGGTCATAGATGGAGAGTTCTATATGATTCTGGACTCAAAGATACAATCAAGTAGATATTTGATGGAAAAAGTCTATACCAAAGAAGTGTCTGATGTAATATTTGATATTCATGAACGAATAAACTCTTTTAAGCTGACCAGCAAAGAGTTGTCAGTTTTCATCACATGGCTTCTTGTATCAGAAGGTATTTTCAGCAAATTTTTAATAAAAAAAATAAATCTAACAATTAATAAGTAGATTGTGACGAGATTTTTAACAAAGAATTGCTAGTTCACTTGAGAATGTACTACAGCCAAGTGTTGACCTATGAATTTAACTTGAACAATCGCAGCCAAGACATATTCAATGGCATTATTGAGGTAGATGAAACTTTTAAACTTTTTGATACATAAAAAACCAAATTTTTTAATTTTTAAGACTTCAAATTTACTCAGTAGGCTGAATCGAATGTGTTCGGGGGCATGCTATGAAAATTTAAATCTAGAATAAATGGGTAAACTGAACTAGTGATCAATTTTATATGTGATTTTTATTTGTATCAATGTAAATACGAAGAAAATAATATAAATCAAAGTGGCCTATATTTTAGTGTAAATTTATCCGTCTCCTACCAAGCACCTGTTCTAGGACATTTTTTCAGCTTATTGTATTGTGCGCTTTAAAGTCAAAATCATGAACAGGTTGTAAATTCCACACTTTTTTATTTGTTCAAAGAAAAAATTATTAATATATTTTACTTTTTATTTTATCGTAAAAATTCAATTTTATTTATAAATGTTTTTTTTTTTGAAATAAAATTTAACAACATTCTGTTTGGTATTGTTTTACTGAGCCTTTTGATCTAAGGCTGATGTTGTAATTAAACTTTTGCGGACGATTTTGGTAGTCATGTTAACCAACAATCTTGTGATCCAGCAGTCGATTCAATTGTTGCATAACAATGCGCTGATGCAATTGTAAAATGTTAAATAATAATTATTTCTAAAATTGTATCTAGAATAGACTAAAAATTGCCAAATAATTCCAGAACAAAATTTTCTTATATAAGCAGCTAATAGTTGAAATTTTTTTAAATGGTTTGCTAATTCTCAAAGAATGTTGTTCTAAAAATTAAAAATAATTCTTATTTTTTCACATTATTTCGCCTCTAGAGATATGAAAATTTCAAATTATTATAATTTAATTCGACAAAACAGAGGCTTGTTACTAAAAATTCAAGCTCAACAAATTATGTATATTTTCTTTTTTTTTTTTTTCTCTTTTTTATTTTTAATTTAAAACCTTCGCGAAAAATTAAAAAAAATACACGCAACTCTAGACTCATATAACTTTTGATATGACTTGCATTCTCACCATTTTTCATTTATTTCTTATTTTTTTAGATATAAATGCTTCTAAAGATTTAATTGAAAAATAAATTTAGTTTTTTTTTTGTTGAAAAAATGTTCGACATAAACAAAAATGGGAGCAATGACTTTTACACATTGAGCGTAAAAGATTTGGCCGTGAAAAAAAACAAGAGGCATCGTCAACAAAATGAGTCGCGTTCTGACTCGAGCTCGCCAAAAAATCATGAACTTACAGTGGAAGAGCAAACTAAACAGAAACCAAAGCCATCCACATTCAATTTTGGCAAGTGCAAGGTGTGCAAAGACAAGGCCACCGGTATACACTATGGCATTCCTTCGTGCGAAGGCTGCAAGGGCTTCTTTAAGCGCAGCATAGAGAAAAACGAGAAATATGTGTGCTACTTTGGCTACAAGTGTGTGATTACGCCAAAGCAGCGAAAGAGGTGTAAGTACTGTAGATGGAGGTCGTGTCTGGCAGCGGGCATGTCCTTCGAGGGCATTAAGATGGGCCGCATTCCCAAAATTGAAAAAGAAAGGGTCAAATATCTCACCGAAGAAAATTCTGATGGTACTTTTAAGTCAATTTGAAATAAATTTCTAGAAAAAAATTTCTCTTTAAAGATGAAGATATTGAAAATAAGCAGTTGGATACGAATCAAAACGATGCCAGAGTGGAACAAATAAGAATGTCATTAAAAAGCCTTTTGAATTTGAATCCATCACTTGATCTCTTTAGAACACTCAATCCCTACAGTTTAATTCCGCGAACATCTTTCTCTGAGCTGTGCATCTCGAACCACACTGAAAATAGCATTTTTGTGCTCACCTTAATGAAAGACAGATGCTACCAGTTGTTCAAAAGTGGTACCGATGATTTTCAGCATCAATATGAACGAGCCTTAAAGCTAATTGAAAAAAACTTTGACTGCAGTATATTCAGCTATACGCAGACATTGGAAGATGTGTGGAAAGCATTTTGTTTGATGACATCCGAATTTACCAGAAGAATGGTGTCCATAACTAAAGTTTGTCCTGGATTTGATAAATTTGATTCAAATGATTTGGGCTTGATCATTAACGATCGTCTTTTTGTATGCTATGGTTTATGTGTCAGCAAATTGTTTATAGATGATGAGTTTTATGTCATGCTGGATGCCAATACTCAGCTTAGTCACTATTGGATGGACAAACTTTTTGGTTTGAGTGTTTCTCAGAAAATATTCTGCTATCATGCCAAATTGAACAATTTCCGACTCACAGATACCGAAATATCACTCATAATTCCATGGCTATGCACCAATGATGTTCAAGTGTCCAATGTGGAGCTGTTGAATGAACTAAACACGTACTACACTCAAGCTTTGCTTTATGAGCTCAATTTAAACCAACGCACTCCAGAATTTTTTACAGAACTAAGCCAACATTTAGAAATTTCCAAGGAAATTAATGTCTTGGTAAAAAATACTAGTTTTGAGGATATAATTAGTCGTAATTTGGACTAAATACCGGCGAATAGTACATAAACTCTCAAATTGTATACAACTCGTTTTTTTTTTCCCAATCATTTAACAACAGTTTTTTATGGCCCGTGACGAACGACAGAAGTTTATTTTATTTTATTGGTTAAATTTTTAATTTTTAATCAATTCTTTAAATAATTTTCATATTGAAGTTATTACTTTTTAGTTAAAATATAAAAATAAGCTACAATTTTTTGTTTTAGAATATTTTTTTTTTAAGTATTTTATTTATTCGTTCATAATTTTTGTAAATAAATTTACATGAAAATTTTTTTTTGTGCTAAAATATTTATTATATAAATTCAAGATGAAAATTTTGACTCATAACAATGACAAATCATTTTTTAAATTTGATCTACATATTTTAATTTATTTTTAGGATTGTAAAATTTTGCAAAAAATCAATAATTATAATTTTTTGTTTACAGGTAAGATCAATAAAATTCAAAAACATAAAAAAAAGCCATGTGTTCATGCTCATCTAATTTATTTCTTAATAATTTTTTTTTATTAAATTGATGCAATCTTTTTTGGTTGTGCTGTTCAAATCACATTAAAATTTATTGTGAATTCTATTGCATATTAATTTGATTCTGAAATTTTTAAGTAATTCTTATAAATTATAATTTTTAAAAACTATGCTTTTACATGCAGAATGCAAATCAGTTAAAAAATTATCAAAAATCAAAGGAAATTAACAATAAAACTTTTGAAGATATAATTTTTAATTTTTAAAGTTTATTATCAATAATTTAGGCAATTAAATACTAGAAGAATAATAGAAGAATAAACATGAATAAGTATCTTACAAAAAATTAAATTATTACATTCTGCTAAAATTGTGATCGAATTTCAATCAAAAAACGAAAGGAAATTATTTTATTGAAATATTTTCTCTAAAAATTAGACCATTATCATCCATTAAAAAAAGTGCAATTGAATCGACAGAGCTGTGTTTTATTTGGCTCAAATTATTACAACCATCGCGGGTTTCATTTATTTCTAAAAGCTTCTTAAGTAAATTACTTAAATTAAATTCTAACAGATACTCATAATTTGAATGTTCTTTTAATTTTAAGCTTATTAAATCATTTTTAGAATTGCATGGATCTCCGCTATCAAATTCCAAGTTTCTTTTAGATGTTCCAAGTTGGTACCATATTAGTCTATTATCTGATAAGACATTATATAACCTTTTTTAAAATGAGAATATCAAATGAAAAAAAAAATTTAATTTTTCTCACTTATTTGAGATCTTGATAAATTTTATTTGGCCCCCGCAATTTTGAGTTTCATTAAAAAATCTAAAAATTAAATTTTCATATTAGAATTTTAAATCAAATTATTACTTGTTATAAAAAAAAATCATCAAATTAGAAAAAGTGTAGTAGCAATTTTTAAGGCATTCACATTGAGATTTTCTCTTAGTACTAGATGATAAATAGAAATTAAGAGATTTTTGATAAAATATAGTTTGTTTTTCACAATTAGATTTAAAATGAGCAATTTTTTTCTCGATATAAGTTTTCTCGTGGTCTAAAATTTCTTGGCTTTTAAATACAGAAATTCTATCAATCTCTCCATTAAGTGCTTTGACAAGTCGAAAATTTTCATAGCAAAAACATTCATTTGTTTGAATGGAAATAAAATTTTTTAAGTCATCGAAACCCCTGTGCATTATCCCTTCAAAGTTGTGTCCGAGGTCGAAGAGATGTGACATTTCATGCAAAAGACTTCCCAGTGTGGTCGAATAGCAATCAGAATAAGTGTTTCGAAATGCTGAATCGTTCATGTAGTTCGAGTCAACTTGGTTTTGGTCATAAATTTTATTCTCTAAATCAGATAGATTTTCTGCCCATGTAAACAGGCAAGCTGTGCCATAAACTGCTAAATTTTGAGCTGCTAATGCGCAATATCCCTTTGTCTTTTGAAAGATAGTTCCGATTTTTTCTGGAAAGTATCTCGTGAACGACAAAATTGCAATAAATTTTTCATCAGAATTAAAATTTTTGTTAATTTCATCAAGTAAATAGGTGAAAATTTCATTCGAACTGATTGACAAAGCTTCGGATATTTTAAGTTTAGTTCTGAATACTTCACATGAACAAATTTCTTCCAAATCCGTATCACATTTTAAGAAAAAAGTTTTCCTAATCTTAAATTGTTTAAAAATTGCCTCACTTAAAAAGGTTTGAAGTAATCTAACATTTAAATGAATCCGATTAACTGCATTTTTTTGGTCATTATTATTATCGTTTGACTGAAACTGTCCATTTGAACAATCGTCTTGACAAACTATATAAAGTACCCGAACTATTCGCTCGGACTTGACTAATCTTCTAAAAAGAATAATTTTCAGTTGGGTTTCATTTGTTTTAAGAGTAATTTCGTTTCTACCAAAAATTAAATGAACAAAAACCTTAATTAAATTTTTTAAACTTAAATTTTTTTACTAGCTAATTTATAAATACTTTGAACTGATTATTGATAACGGACCAGTTTGAAACCGATCCATTTGAGTCAAAACATTGGATATTTTTGGGATTTTTGTCATTACATAATCCATGAAGCAGGACTATCGAATTATGGAAAACATCGCCCGGCTTTACATTCAAAATTTCAATCATAATTTTAGAGAAATAAATTCTAATCGCAATTTAAACTTGATTTTTAATCATTTTTTGTCTAAGTAATATTTTTTTTTGTAATACATTTGAGTATGAAGAAATTTTTTTTCAAAATTTGAGAAAAAATGCATTTAATCAACAATCAATGTTAATGTAGATAAATGAAAAGACGATACCATTGTTCTTATCTCAGAAAATATTGTAAAAAAAAATTTACAAAATATTCGATTTATTTTAGAAATAAATTTTTTTAAAGAAAATATATTTGATGAAATTTTGATTTTTATTGAGCTGAAAAATTTTGAAATGCATCATGACTGATAAAAAAACTAATTTGATCAACATATAAATTATCTAATCTATTTCATGCTTCAATCGATTAAAATTGCTAAAAATCAATTGTTAAATTTATGTTTATTTAATTTATTTGAGGAAATTTTAAAACATTTATACATTTTTTAATTAAAGTTTCTTTTAGATGCTATTAGTCTGTACCAAATAAGTTAATTATCTGATAAGACGGTAAATAACCTTTTCTAAAATATGAACAAAAAAGAAGCATTAAATAAAAAAAGAGTTATTAAAAAATATTTATAAAAAAATACAAATCAGATTATTTAAAGTTGTTGTTTTAAATGCAGAGTTAAAAAAAAAAACATTTTAGAAACATTGATATAATATAAATGTTTTAAAATAATTACCCATGACTCTGGTCTTTACATTATTAAAAGGCTCCTGTATCGGTTCTAAATCTATTAAGCCTATTTCAAAGAATAGATTTAAAATTTAAATTATTTTTTAATTTTTAAAAATGATTTGTTTAAATTTTTTTATATGATTAAAAAAAGTTCAAAAAACTAGTTAAAATTCTAAATTGATAACTGGAAGGGATGGAAAATGTGAGTTTTTGAGAAAATTTGATGCAACCCAAAACAAAATTTCTTATTTCTATTTCTAATTTTATTTTAAACATTTTTATTATAAAATCAATTTACTATTAGTAAACTAAATTTACTTCCTGAAATTAACATTGGACATTGTTTCATCTTGAATTGCATCAACAGATTTTGCAGAACAATTTTAGACTCGTAGAAAAAAGCTATTCTTTTTTTCTTAAATTTACATTGCATAAAAATCAGCATGGATTTATTTAAGCTAATAATTTTATAAAATTAATCTTAAGTTAGTTGTATGAAAATTTTTTTGAATGATGAGAGTTTTCTCTTAAAATTAGTCGACTAAAATTTAGCTAATTTAAAACAAGTTAACTAGAAGTAAGTTCAAAAAAATTTAGCCAACTAAACTTAATTAATTTATTTAAAACTGATCATTTGTTTTTTTTTCAAAAATAGATTTTAAAAAAAAATCAAATAAAAATTTATTCAATTAAAAAATCTATTTAACAATCACTGTTGGTTTTTCAAAAATTAAACAAAGCAATGAATTAAAAAAACTTGTGAAATTTTGTGTAGTAAAAGCATCAAAATCAATAGTATTTAGAAAATTTTTCATCAAAAATTTTATATAACTAATTTTGTATTTAAATTCAAGTATTTTAATTTTAAAATCAACATATTTTAAAAGCTCTTCTTTGTTTGTGTATCCAATTGAACTAAATTTCGAGAGCACATCAATTTCTGAATTTGCCAAAAAATCAGATTCTTTATCAAACGTCTCATCATTTAACCTAAGCATTTCGATTTTTTCTATTTCTATTATAAAAAATTTAAATTTAAATTGAAATGATAATAAATTACCTACCGAAATTAAAAAAGTCATCAAGATAAATTTTAAGTCCATTGATTTTTTTTGCAAATATCTTTGATTTTAAAATCGGAATCAAAATTTCTAAATTCTCTTGAAAAACTAAATTTAAATTTAAATTAACGTGGAAAATTAGAAATATACTTTTATCTTCTAGAGTCTTAAGATTATTTCCAATTTTTTCTATTATTTTATTGGCTCTATTGAAACTATTTTTCATGCTGATCACAGAATTATTTTGCAGTAATTTCGAATTTTTTTCCATGCAGCTCAACTCAAGTTTTTTGATAAATGAGTGCTTTTTTGATATCTTTTTTTGCTTTTCTTTCAAACTGTCAGATATTTGGTTACGATATTTGTTATTAAAATTTAGCAAATTAACAATTGAACTTGGTAACTCTAAAAGAGGTGCTATTTTGGAAAAAGAAATATTTTTTTGATTCGGAAGAATTTTTTCTCTTATTTTCTGACTAGAATCAGATTTAACATAGTTTTTTACCAAGATAAGATTAGTGTTTTTCTCTTTTTCCGGTTCTGTTTTGTTTGTGCATTTGAACATTTTGATCGGCTCAGTTGGTCTAGATGATGAAGATGATGCCGATTCAATTTTTCTTGAAAAAGTTTTTCGAGGCTCTGTTTTGTAAGGTGCATTCATGTAAACTGGATTTCTTTCTTTTACTTTAGGTTCAATTGATTTAAGATTATTTTTAGAATCATCTTTTTTTTTTATTTTTGTATTGTTATTTGAATTTGGATGTTTTGTTAAAATTTTTTTTGATTCCTTTGAGTTTGATGAATCCGATAGCTTTATTTGAGACAGCAATTGTTCTGCTTTGTTAAGGATATCATCGATCTCAGTTGGAATATCTTAAATTGTTTAAATTAGATAAACAAAGTTTGCGTTTGTAAAAAATTTAAATTAATTAACCCATTGCAGACGAATCATCCCACGATTCATTTATTTCATTTAGGTATTGTTCTTCTTTTTCATCTTCACAATACTGGGTCCTAAGATTAAAAGAATTAAATTGATAAAAATTTTTATTTTATATTTGCTTACCATGGATATTTAAGAATACTTCTCAAGTCATCAACCAAGTGTTCTTCGTAACATTTTGCACAGGCTATATTTACATATAAATTTAAGAAACCGTCCATTTATTTTAGATTTGACAATTGTATTTCTAGTAAGTATTTTAACATATTTTAGGTTTTATAAAATTTCGAAAACTCAATAGCACAATATATTTTACTTTTGTTTTTGTAATTTCAATGAAAAGTTAAATATAATTTACATAATTTAATTTATCAATTTTTAGAAGCAGTTTTAAATATCTAAAAAAATCATTTAAAAATCTAGTTGCTATAGAAACCCAGAAATTTATGATTAAAAATATTTTCTTTATCTAAAATTTGAAAAATTTTGTTTAAATTTTACCCTATTCCTTCAAATAAAATTGTTGCAAGTTTTTCATCTATTCAAAATATTTTCCCTTGGAAAAAAAAACTAAAAAAAGATAAGTTTTTCTAAGTTTTTCAAATAGAAATAAAAAAAAGACTCTTGATTTTACTTCTTTTTAAATCATACAAAAATAATGTTCATTATTAATAAATGATGAATTTTTTAACGAAACACTCTTATAGTAATATAAAATTTTCTTCTTTATGAGGAAATACTGTAATTGTTTTAATTTAAGTTTATCTTATTATGATATTTGTTATTAAAATTTAGAAAGTTGAAAATTTAATTTGAAAATTTTATAAAGGCAATATATTTGAAAAAAGACAAATTTTAGTATTATAAAGGTTTAATAATTAAAAATCATAATTTGTCCCATTCGATCCTGCAGTATGATAAGGAGGGCGCTCATCTACTTTTCCAGTAGCTTTTTAAATAAATTTAAATGAGTCTCTAATATAAAAGAGGAAAGCTTTTTAAATTTGAGTAAAATTTATTAGAATAGCGAAGTTTTAATTAAAATAGCGGTGTCAATAAAGCGTTCGCTTATTTGCTTGTAAATGTAAATTTCTAAGTTTCTATAGCAACTAGATTTTTAGATGATTTTTTAGATATTTAAAACTGATAAAAATTGAAAGATTAAATTTTGTTATTTATTTTTTTAATCTTTTTTAACTGCTAGCAAAAATATTCAAATGTATTTTCTAGAATTTTTTTGACATTGGTTCAATCAAATAAACTCCCACTATTCCCTAAATCATGAATTAAAATTTACTCATTTCAAATTTTTCTATTTATTTATTTGTTTATCTGTACCGAGCTAATTCTCCTTCAGAAAAAAATTAAAATAAAGTTAAATAAAGAATACAAAAATAAAAAAAGAGACCCTATCAAAGATTTGTAAAGATTATCTAATGTTTTTGGTTATAAACCCGAATCCTGATTGCTAATGTATAAGTAATTTATTGTTCTCAAGAAAATTAAATATTCTGGGGCAAATAACACATTATAATCTGTTCAACTTTCGAAGAGAACTTGTCATACTAATTAATTAGGGTCTTGAGTAGAAGAAAACTTCTTGGTGATCATGGTTATTCTTGCTTTTTTTCAGGATTCTGGGTCTTGGACTAGTTCCAAACTCATGTTAAAGAGTTCAAATAAAGTTTCTATAGATAAATTTTTTAATACTAGGTTGTGGGTACAATCTAGACCAGACCCCGCTAGTTCTTTGAGTTTTTTAAGACTTTAATAATTTCTAAGTGATAGAGTGATAGCCTCGTTTAAATTAATTTGTACCTTATTTAAGACATATCTTATTTCTTGTGATAATTCGAAGTATCACAAAGCTTAGATGAAATTTATGCTTGAATAGGAAAATGATCACTCAACATACCATCATCTTTCAAAACTTTAAAATCAACAACTCTATATAAGAGTGAAGATGATATTGAAAAAACATCTAAGACTTCATAATTTATTATATGTTAGTGTGGGTCATGTCGACAATATGATCAAAATGTTCACCAAACCGACATGATACTGTTGATCACATTTTATTGTCAACATTTTATCACACTGTCGACATGACCCGTTGGTGTTTTACCATTAATAACCGAGAGGTTAAGCTTGTTAATAATTTTCTCTAAGATAAGGTCATTCTCATTTTCACTAGAACAACCTAAACTTTTAGGCTTCGCATTTAGATCACCTAAATAAACTATAAATTTTCCGCATTTTTTTGAGATATCTAGGAAAAGTTCGAAAGGAGTTCAATATTTGGTAGATTTATATTATGATTCAATATTATGATTCTAAATACCATAAACAAAAAATTGTGTTTATCTTAAGCTTATCTTTATACAAAGAAAATCTGTTGAAAACTTATCAAATAAAAATCTTTTCATAAGTAATATTTGATTGGGATTTTTTAAAAGATGTCTTTTCAGTAAAATTCACATTTATTGCACTTTTTCGCCAATTTCGATCAGTTAAGGCATTTTCATCATCAGGGACTTCATCAAAATCAATTACCTCTTCACCACATTCGTTTCTTTTTCGAATCAGTTTAGAAGCTAAGTAATTAACTGTAATACAATCTGCTTCTTCATGGGCTCACGCCGAACATTTCTTGCACAATTTCTTGAACCATTCACATTCTAAATAGATATGACCAAATTTTTAAAGAAATCACATCACCTGTAATATCCTGCAAGTTGGACAAGACATCATTGTCTATTAATAATATGGGTTCCAACTACATCAATAGAGTATTCATGATCAGTTAGATCGAACTTCACTGTTTTACTTAAATTACTCCTCTTGAAATCAGAAATTCTCAAGACTTTACTGTTCATTCGAAAAAGACTGAATAAATATTTTTTTACTGACCTTTAAATTTTAATGAAGAAATTCTTTAATTTGATTATGATCAAAGTTAAGGGATAGCCAGTGAAATCTAAGATTACCTGTCATGGTCAGTTTCGGGAGAGGATCGTTAATAGTTAATTTTTCTGAAATAATAACATCCTTTTCTATTGTTTTTTTCCGATCGGTAGTTAATTTTTGTCACATAGAAACTTTTGATTGTTTTTAAATACTAATATCCAGGTTTTTTGAGACTAGAACGGAGATATAGACATCAGTGACGAAAGCCGTTCAGGGTCTAATTCTTACATTAAGCTCTCGAAGGCTTTAGTGGTGATTTTCTGATTTTCTGAAGCTCGAATTCTAATTCCATTGGTAAATGTCATCGTGCTGTCTAACTTGTTCGATTCTTGAAGTTGCTTGGTATCAAGTCTGCGTTTAATTTCTCTCTTCCTTTGAAGATATTCGTCTAAGTAGAGATTTTTTTGCTCACCAGTCATTTTGATCCGTGTTCCAACGTTGGGCGACAATTTCGACGACAATATTTATTTAATTTCATGCTAATTTTATTTTAGTTAACAGTATGATTTGTCAACATTTAAATAAAAATTTTTTTTAATAATATTTTGATATATTTTTATTAACAGTATAATTTGTCAAATTCTTTAAAAAATAGGTATACATTGTAAACTAAACGACTTTTAATCAAAAGATTTAAACTAAGATTCGGACTATTAATTAGCTAATAAATGATACTAATTATAAAAGATAATAACTTCGAAAATGCAGCAATCTAAGAAAGAACTCACTCCAATAGTTATTTAAATAATCAAACAATAAGCGAATTTCCTTTTAACCCTTTAACCAATGTTCCAGAAGTAAAAACCGTAAAATTTAATGCTAAATTATTAAAATGACAATTTGTTTTCTTTTTTATATATAGTACTTCTTTTTTGATTCAAAAATCTTATTTTATTTTGAATAAAACGCCGGTCAGCAAGATGCTCAAAATTTTGGACCGCAAAAATAAACTGACAAAATTTTTTGCAGAGAATCCTTAAACTTAATGAAATTTCTTAGGAAAAAGAAGAAGTGTTCTTTAAAAAAATTTTTTCTTGCTAAAAAATCAATATTTTTATCTTTATTTTTAGGGACGTTCTAAAACACTGACCCTTAATTTTTTTGATTTTTCTGACCGCTCTTTTTCTCAGCCAACTTTTAAATATTTTGACTTTTGAAAAAAATAGCTTATAATATGAAGTATAAGCTTTAATTTTGTCAACTTGGAACCAGGATATATTTTTCAAATTTTGTAAAAAATTAGCATTTTTTCCAGACGAATACTGACCCCTATTTTTTCAGAAAATGTTAGCTTTTTATTATTACATAATATGTAATTTAGATCGTAGATTTCAAATATTTGGTCATTTTTTATATGTTCCTTTATTGTACTGGAAAATCTTCCAAAAACTGATTACAATCCAATTTAATTATTCAAAAATAAATAACATTAAAAGTTTTTTTTTTTAAATTTTCTTTTTTATATTTTTTATTTCATTTTAATCTTTTTTCATATTTTTTTTGTTTGTTTCTAATTTGGGGTCAGTAAAAAAAAAAGGGGCCAGCAGGATGTTTTTTGTAATTTTCTAAAAGAAAAACCGCTGAAAAGCAAAATTTTTTTTAATACATAAACTAGCAACTGAGCCTAACAAACCAGCAAAAGATCCTCCAGTTAGATTTATTTGTTGCTGAGAAAAAGAGGGGTCAGAAAAATCAAAAAAATTAAGGGTCAGTTTTTTAGAATGTCCCTAATTTTTACATTACTAAAAATTTCTCGGTCAAAAAATTTCACGATTTAAGTGGCCGTCCGTCAAAAAGTTGTCCGTATATTTTTTAACGTATTTTTTGGCTGTCCAATTTCCTAGAAATGGACCGGTTTTCTCTGACCGCATCCAACACTAATTTCTGCCTCATAGGCAATTTAAAATTGAATAAAAAATAAAAAAAATGAAAAAAAATAAAAAATAAAATATAATTTAAGTTAAGTTACATTGAAGATTTTGAGTAAAAAATTTAAATTTAATATTCTAATTAGCTAATAAATGATACTAATTATAATAGATAATAGCATCGAAAATGCAGCAATCTAAGAAAGAACTCACTCCAATAGTTATTTAAATAATCAAACAATAAGCGAATTTCCTTTTACTTTTAGTAAAAACCGTAAAATTTAATGTTAAATTATAAAAATGATTATTTGTTTTCTTTTTTATTAATATATAGTATTTCATTTTTGATAAAAAAAATTTTATTTTTTTTTTTGAATAAAACGCCGGTCAGCAAGATGCTCAAAATTTTTTGCAGAGAATCCTTAGTAAAATAATAATTTCTTAGGAAAAACGAGAAGCATTCTTTAAAAACCTTTTTTTTCTAAAAAATCAATATTTTTATCTTAATTTTTACATTATTTAAAAATTTCTCGGTCAAAAAATTTCACGATTTAAGTGGCCATCCGCCAAAAAGTTTTCCGTATATTTTTTAACGTATTTTTTGGCTGTCCAATTTCCTAGAAATGGACCGGTTTTCTCTGACCGCATCCAACACTAAAAAAATTTATCACAATTTAAACTGTTGATTTTTTGATTATTTTGATGATAATTTTATTCTCAATTAAATAATTGATAAAACATTTGCTCACAAAATATACAGTTGACAAATTAATTGCTGATAAATTATATTTAGTATATTTTCTAAATTTGTATTACTGCTATAAATTGATTTAAGAAAAAAAAATTTAATAAAATAATAATTTTATTTAAAACCAATAAAATTTTGATTACATTACCAATAGTACAAAAAAAAACTAAATTAAAAAATTATCCAAAAAAAAAATAAATTTGTACAATACAAGTCAAAAAATTGAGAACAAAAATAGCTTTTTATTATAAATAATTTAGTACAAAAAAGACACCAACAATTGACTAATAAAAGGCATTAATTTTGATCATTTGGCCACTTTGGTCACCACTCGACTAGGAAACGTTCTGACAGTAGATGCGGGTTTAGCCGATTCGGCGGGCCTAGAACCTTTGTTCGAAATACTTTTACAAGTTATGGTCGAATTCAAGTCTTTGTTGAGGTTGGACAAGACAGGCTTTTTGGTGTGGGCTTCTTTTTTGGCCAGAGTGGAGCCATGGCCAATACTAAACCGCCTGGCGGAGCCCACTTGAGCTTGAGCCTGAGCCGAACTCGGCTTTATCTCACTGTTTTCGTTTACAGTCGCATTAAACCGGTCCGCAGGCCTCACAACCTTGCCAACTCTAGGAACAACGGCCGGCTTTTTTTCCACCTTGCCAATTTTGTTCTGATTTGTCTTGGATGCTCTAAGCTGGGCAGTCCGTGTCATATTAACCACCGGCGGCTGACTCTTAACGCCAGTCTTGGCCACTGTATGCGACACGCTCGCCGAACTCGTCCTAGAGCCTCGGCTGTCCGTTTTTTTGAGCACGGGAATTTTTAAATTGTCCTCGGACAGCCTTTTTTTAGTCAAGTAAACATTCTTGTTTTTTGGCTTGTTCAAATTGACGTCCAAACTTTGCAGCGATGCTCGTTTGGAGCTCTTTTTTTGCTCGTCATCAAAACTGGGCTGAAAATTTTCCCTAATAAAATTCTCCAAATCAAAGTCAATGTAAAGAGACTCGGCCGCATCGGCTCCGTCTGGCCGAGTAGCGGCATCGTCGGGCTCCTCGAGCAGACTGGCACCGGCGGCGCTGGCAGCTCCGGCGGGCGTGTTCACCGGCTTGGTTGTAGTGTCGAGAAAAGAGTTGTCGTCGAGCTCGTCCAGCTCGTCGTTTAGCTTTGGTATGACCGAGGAGCACGAGGAGCCCGACGAAGAAGACGACGAGCAGTGTTCGGCCTTGGGCACGTTTAGTTTGTTGAAAAGGGCCTTAAAGTTGGCGTCGCTGTTCAAGACGGTGTTGAATTTTTGTCTGGAAGCGGTCATGTCTTGGGTGACGAGAGAGGGCAGGCTGGCGTCGCTGATGCGCGAGCACACGGACTCGTGGGGCGACTGGGCGGGCCCGGGCCGCACGGTCGCGTACACCTTGGGCGAGTCGTCGGCGCCGTGCTGGTAGGCGTTGGACGAGAGGAGAAATTTTGGCGCCGACTGATTGCCGAGAGGCGGATGGGCGTTTTTGAGGAAACCGTAGCTGACGGACATGAGCGGATGAGGCTGATTTGATTGCAGAAATTTTGGCTTGGTCGGCGGACTGGCCGCTTCGTTGATGACCAATTTGGACATGATCGAGTTTATGTCCGGGCAGACTTTCCAGGCGTTTTGGCGGCACTCGGCCTGCTTTATTTTGTGGATGGTGCGCTGGGCCTTGAGAAACGAGGAGTCGGGCGCCGCCGGCGACTCTGGCATCAGATTGTCGAGTTCGTCGTCGACGTCGTCGTCAATGTCCAGACGGGAGCAGTCGCCTTGCTTCTTGTGCATTTGGCTGTACTCGGACTCGACCGTCGAGTGGATGGACTTGGCGTCGAAGGAGTTGAGCGAGGTGAGCGAGGAGGAGCGGGAGTAGGCGAGCGGCGTGGGCATCACGCTGGTCGGCTTGGACGCTGAGTGGCAGGCGGTGCTGCTGCTGCTGCCGCCGGGGGCTTTTTTGAGGACGAGCGGCTCGCGGACCTCCTCGTCGAGCACCTCTTCGTCCTGGAAGACCTTGGGCTCGTCGTCGGCCGGCTGGTCCTCGTCCTTCTCGTCGTCCAGCTCGTCGACCGGCCCGCCGTTCACTTCCTCCTCGTCCTGTTCGTTCTCGACTGTTTCCAAGTGGCGCTTGAAGTGGTCGTCTGACTCGTTGAGGCGGTCGTGGTGCAGCGGCCATCTGGGTACGTTTTGTTGAAACTTGAATCGGATGGTGCTAGTTGCATTGAACATTTTTGTCGAATTAGAAATTGTTGAAGTTGTTCACAAATACATGTTTGGCTTTGAGTGAACGAGAGAGCAAAATTGCGTGCTGCAAAGTGTCGCTTTTGTGCTGTGAAAAACTCTAATGGTTTTGTGTTGCTTCGAAAGACATTATCGAGAAAAGAGTCGGTTGGCCAATGTGTGTGTGTGTGTTGGCTATTTTGTTTTTGTGGCTAGTTGGCTTGTTTGAAGGGAGCCGCGAACGGGCGGTCGCTTCTTTTGTTGTTGTTGTTATTGTTGAAGAGAGGAGGCGATTTGATTGTTTGATGTTCTAGATCAAATGAATTATTAAGCTCTATTAGAGATTGTAACATTAGTAGGAGAAATTTTGTTTTTGGCGCTTATTAATTAAAAGTGGAGCCGCGGTTTTTCTTTTCTTTTGTTGTTCGTTTTTTTTTTTTCTTTTTGATGTTTAGACGAAAATGTGCGCCTAGATCTAAAGAAAAGAGAGGCTTTTTTGAGATTTTATTATAGTTTGGCCGAATTTGATTGTGGTTTTGGTGATTTAGATAGATTTGTTTAATTTACGTGAAAATGTTGTCCGTTTAGCTTCGGATTCTAGCCTCATAAAATATGCTTGATAGATTTTTGGCTATTGACAACATTTTTTCACATGCCTACTGAAAATTTGTTTATAGTTTATTTATTGTTCAAAATGTCTTTTAAATATTTATCTCTTTTGCAATGTGAAATTTTATCACAAAAATTACAGTACAAAAAGTAAAAACGTTTTAATTTGGTTTTAATTTATTTCTTCTTTTTTCCTGAAACTTGAACTATTTAAACAAGTGCCACATGTAACTGCAGGTGTTCCTCAAGGCTCAGTAATTAGTCCTCTTTTATTTAGTATATATATTAATGACATCCCCAAAAGAAACAAAACAAATAATGAATACTCTCTGCTATTCGCAGATGATCTAGTAACATTCTTCATTTATAACAAAAAGGGGAACCTAGAAAATAAGATTAATAAATACCTCAACGAACTAGAACAATGGCTTATTAAATGGAAAATGAAGATATCAGTTGAAAAGTCGTGTTCAGTAGTCTTTTCCAGGTACAAAAAAGAGAGTGATAATCTAAACTTAAAAATTTATGGAAACAGAATAGTGAGCCAAAAAGAAATCAAATTTCTTGGTATTAAATTTGATTCTAAGTTAAATTTTAATATACTGGTAGACGAAATTAAAGAACGCTGCAATAATAAGCTAAATATTATTAAGATATTGTCAAACAAAAATGGGGTCTTAATCAAAACACACTAGGAAATCTTTATAAATCCTTAGTCGGATCAATTTTAGATTATTCTTTTCCTTGCTTAAATTCATTTTCAGAAAATAATATCAAAAAACTGCAAGCAATTCAGAATACAGCAGTCAGATCTATTCTTAAGTTAAAATATGATACTCCCTCCAACATCGTGCATCATGAGGCTTTTAATAAACTAAAACTACTAACAGTCTCGAATCGGCTTTTTGAATTGAGTGAGAGATATGTTGGGACAGGACTGAGTCATTCTATTCCATTGGTTGTAAGACTGGTGAAGGAATACAAAGAAGGTTTCGAATCAAGATATATTGAATACCCAACTCCATTGTGTAATTGCTACCTTACTATTTCTTCTTTTTTTCCTGAAACTTGAACTATTTAAACATGTGCAACATGTAACAATCTATTCCTATTTATGTCTTTTCAACTTTCATTTTTTTAGCTTATTTACTTTATTTTGATTCTTTTTTTTTATCTCATTTTATTAACTTTAATTTTATTTTTATTTTATTTTATTTTTTAACTTATTCTGAAGGAGTTTTAGCTCGGTACAGAAAATAAATAAATGGAGGGCTGCTAACTGCTTATGACTGCTAAAGCCCAATTTTATTTAGCATATTTATTAATGACATTCCTTTAAGATTTGAACCTGAATCATAGCCATTCACTTCTTTTTGCAGATGACTTAGCAACTTTTTATTTTTTTTCAAAAAACCTGGGCATTTCCTAAATCAAATAAAGTTATATCTAAAATCAATTGAAGCCTGGCTTTGTAAATGGAAAATGAATATGTCTGCAAATAAATGAAACTTTATTTGTTTTTCCAGAAACACCTGATCTAATTCAAATATTAAGTTAAAACTCTTTAATAAGGATATTCCTTATGCCAAAGAAATTAAATTCCTTGGTTTCATATTGGATGAGTGTCTTACTTTTAAGCCCCATGTTGAAAACATTAAATAGAAATGCTCAGATAGACTGAACATTATTAGAATTTTGTCCAATAAAAGTTGGAAATTAAGCCATTCTAACCTAAGTAATATTTTCAAGTGCCTGATCGGATCAATTATAATTTATTCTTCCTAACAATAAATCTCCTCTCTGATACTAACCTTCATAAACTACAAATTATTCAAAACAATGCAATCAAATCTATCATTAAGTTACCTTTCCGTACCAATAGCACCAATCTCTCAGAGTTTGGAAAAATATTAAGATTTGAATCCATAACTGATCGTCTCTCTGATTTAAATGAAAAATATATTTATAAAAGTCTTAACTATTCACTACCACTGATTGCCAGATTGGTGGACGAATACAACCGATGTTTTACATCTAGTTTTGTGAGTATATCCACTCCCTTATGCTTCCTAGTTATTTACAATTTTTTCAATACTTAAAATTGATTTTTAATTTTAGATTTTTTTGATTTTTTTTTCTTTAATTTTGACTTTGGTATCAATTAAAAAAAAACTAAAATACTATTTTTTTGTTCATTTTATGTTTATTTAGTCTAAATTTTGTTTATAAAAAGACTTTAAAATCATATAACTGGCTGAAGGAGCCCTGCTCAAAGCCTTTCTTTGAAAAGAAATATAACTATTAAACAAAACAAAAACAGAATTTTTTCTTAATGAATTTTTTTCTTATTGTGGAGAGCAGTTTTTGTCTTAGTCAAGTTATTTTTTGTGCTGAAAATTTTTTTACTTATGCAAAAAAGTTTTTGATTTGTGGATACTAGGAAGACCCGTCAAATATCCTTCCCAGTTCTCTGGCCTGTTCTTCTTATCTCTCACATCTTATTATATGTTTGATTATATAATTTGAATAGATTTATATCAATAAACAGCTGTCCTTTCATTGTTGGGTGGATGTTTGGTGTATAGAGCCCAGTAGCTCTTAGCTTGCTAATGGCTTGGCGTACTAGTCGTTTACTTTTTTCTAGGTAATCTGTAGCCCAGTCTTCTTCGTTAGCTTCAACTCCTTCAAGTATCGTATGTTTGATACCATATTTATTGCAATACTGTCTGATTCTAACTCATCTTGCCACGAGTCCTCAATTAACTCTACTCTACTTGAGATTATATTATTACTTAGAAAAAAAACTCACTCCTAATTCAGGAACAATTAGGTTTAGGAAAAAATAGATGAACCGCTGTGTATCTTTTCTTCCTTATTCAAAAAATTGAAGAATCATTTAATTGAAAGAAAAAGTTTGTTCCCTATTTTTTGATATTTCCAAAGCATTTGATAGGGCTTGGCATGATGGTCTTGTTTATAAACTAATAAAAATAAACCCTTTATCTAAAACATTGGATTAATTCATTCTTAGACACAAGATTATTTAAAGTAAATGTTAATGGTCATAAAAGTGATGAATACCATGTTAATGTAGGTGTTCATCAAGGCTCAGCAATTAGTCCATTACTTTTTAGTATTTTTATCAATGATATACCTAAAAGAAAAAAAACAAATAGTGAATACTTTCTTCTTTTTGCTAACGACTTGGTCACATTGTACATTTTTAAGAAAAAATGAAATCTAGAAAATAAGATAAACAGGAATTTAGACGAATTTGAAAAATGGCTTTAAGTGGAAGATACAAATATCTGTTGCCTAAATTTTTAATCAGATCTATAATTGATTACTCTTTTCCGTGTCTGAATTCAGTTTCAGAGCCAAACATTAAAAAATTCAAGTCTTACAAAACTCAACAGTTTATATTATATTTTATTTTAAATATGATAATCCTTTCAATATTGTCCATCATGAGGCGCTTAATAAACTTATAGTCTTAACTGTCTCGAATCGACTTGAGCGAAAGATATGTAGCGGGAGGACTGCGTCATTGTGTTCCATTGGTTGTCAAGCTGGTTGATGAATACATAAAGCAGGTTTTGAATCAAGATCTGAATATTCTAATTCTATAGAATAATCTAGATCCTTATTTTTGAATCTAATACTAGCTAAGTTTAATGCTACAATAAAATTATACTTGGAGATATTAATTCTAAGTGAAATTAGTGCCACCCAAATTTAGTCTCTGCAATTTGATTTTAATAATTTTCTAAAAGAATTAGTTCTTTGCAGAGACTTAATTTAGTTGGTACAAGGTTTTATCAGCTGATACATTTTGTAGAACAATTATTCGACTCACACTAAAAAGATATTTCATTTAAAAATTTAATTTTTGTTCTTTGTTCCAAAATTCACAATATCCTAAATTTCTAAGTAATAAAATCAAAGTATTAAAGTAATTTTTTTTTGTTTAATCCTCTCAACTTTTGCACCTTCAGGCTTTTGTTTATTAAAATCAAAATAAAAATTAAATCAAATTGGTTTAATTTTTTGTGTTTGAAATACAAAATGTATCCAATGTTGAAATAACATTGAAAAAGTGCGATGTTTAAAATATTTTTTTCAGTTTCGAATAAAAAAAGAATTATAAGTTAATATTGCAAGCATATTCATATTTGAAATTAAACTCTTTAGTGAAAAAGAATGAGTTTAATTTTTATTTGGAAATTTGAAAAATATTGAAGATTCTTTGAACCATAGTTCACCTAATCGACTAGACCCGATAAACTTTGCTCTTTTCTTTATAAATTTTGACCTAAGTCATAATTGAGGTTCATTTTATTATTATTATTGTTAAATTAACCTCTATTGAAGGAGAAAGAGTAAAAAAAAAAAAGTTAAATATATAAAAAAAAAGGTAAAAAAAAAATTAATCGCCAATATTTGTTCCACTGGAACTATTTTATGTATTTTAGCAAATACTCAATTTATAAAAAATGGAAAACAGAGAGTAGGCATTTTTTTAAACTCAAAAAATTATCTTAAATTTCATCATATCACAAATCCAAAGTCAAAATTAAAAAAAAATTATTTTTTATTTGAGACTGAAAAAAATAATTTGAAACATCGCACTTTTTCAATGTTATTTCAACATTAGATACATTTTGTAATTCAAACACAAAAAATTAAACTAATTATATACGTAAATAAAATAAAAATAAGTTTGAGTTTATAATTGAAAAAATATAAAATAAAAATTTTAAGAACTGAGGTTAAGGATTTTAAAGTAAGGATTTGAAGTGAGAAATGTAAAAAAAAAAAGTAATTAAAATATATATGAAAATAAGATATTTTTAGGTAATATTTTAACTATTATATATTTTTTTGATATTGATTGTTTTTTTTCTGATACAAAATTATTTAAAATATGTTAGAAAAAGATGGTGGTTGTGGATGTCAATTAGTGTCGAAATTATCATTCGAACCGACTTAAACATAGAAGTGACCACATGTTTTCAGGATAATGTTAAGACCTTTGACCTTCCGACCACTAATTTTATCTTAACTTTATGTTACCGTAATGATAAGCGTCCTACTTTCAATATTTTTAATAGGAATTACTTTGAAATTCTTGATCTTTTTTTAGTTTCATCTTCATTAATTGACAAAATTACCGACTTTTGTGTCTTAAATAGTCAAGACATGACTAGCGACCATTTCCCAAT
>QEOQ01000207.1:282961-534172 GCA_010279815.1 Brachionus plicatilis
TTTTGATGTCTTCTTGCGTAATTGCCGCATTGTATTGTTCGGTCAGCTGATTTTTTCGATCTTCTTCGGCCTTTCGCGTATTTGATATTTCACTCAACACGTCTTGGTATCATTTTTTAACATTAGATTCCTTAATTAAGATTTGACATTAAACTCACTGACATTAATTTTTGTACTTTAAAATATTTTAACATTAATTTACTGGTAGACGAAATTAAAGAACGCTGCAATAAAAGACTAAACATTATTAAGATATTGTCAAACAAAAAATGGGGTCTCAATCAAAACACACTAGGAAATTTATATAAATCTTTAGTCGGATCAATCTTAGACTATTCTTTTCCTTGCCTAAATTCATTTTCAGAAAATAATATCAAAAAACTACAAGCAATTCAGAATACAGCAGTTAGGTCTATTCTTAAGTTAAAATATGATACTCCCTCCAACATCGTGCATCATGAGGCTTTTAATAAACTAAAATTACTAACAGTCTCGAATCGGCTTTTTGAATTGAGTGAGAGATATGTTGGGACAGGACTGAGTCATTCTATCCCATTAGTTGAAAGACTGGTGAAGGAATACAAAGAAGGTTTCGAATCAAGACATATTGAATATCCAACTCCATTGTGTAATTGCTACCTTACTATTTCTTCTTATTTTCCTGAAACTTGAACTATACAAACATGTGCCACATGTTACAATCTTTTCCAATTTATGTCTTTTAAATTTTCATTTTTTTAGTTTATTTACTTTATTTTGATTCTTTTTTTTTATCTCATTTTATTAACTTTAATTTTATTTTTATTTTATTTCATTTTTATTTTATTTTTTTTATTTTACTTTTTAACTTATTCTGAAGGAGCGTTAGCTCGGTACAGAAAACAAATAAATAAAAATAAATACCGTAAATTTCTTAAACACGTAAATTCGTAAATTTACTGGTCTTTCAGTAAAAATGTAAAACATAAAAAAATAAATAAATTTTAGATATTTACTGATTTTTTATTTATTTAAGTAATTTACTGAAACCAGTTTAGTAAATTACTGAAACGAAACGTATATTTTCAGAATTAAAAAAAAAATTTTTATCTTTAAGTTTTGGTATTTGACTGGAATATTTTTAGTAAATTACTGAAAAAGGGTAATTAAAAAAAGTTTATTTTTTTTTGTAGCTTGAATACAAAGTTTATTTGTTTTTGTAGCTTGTAGCTCGATGATATCTTGAAGTTCACAACAACTGGGATTTTTTGGAACCTCATCAATTTGTCATACATTGACCATTACACTTGCATTTTACCATACCCTTACCACCAATAGATAATTCAGTTACTTCTTGCCTCATACTTAAAGCTTTGTCTAGGTTTAAGTTATTTATTTTCTCGCATCCAAGTAGACATCGTATTTTTATGAGAGAATAGGTTTTATAACAACTAATTAACACATAATTTTTTTTAATTTTTTTGTTTCGCCAGCAACTAAAATTTCGTATTGATTCAATAGATAATATTCTTCAGAAGTTTTCTTTGTTTTTTATCAAGTGCAGATTCGATTTGTAGAATTAAAGCTTATTCAGTTAATATATTGATATTCAGTCACCGATGTATCGTCCAAGTTTTTTTTTTATCGGGATTATTGAAACATTAGTTTCGGTAAATTACTTAAACTACTAAAATTGTTTTGCATAATTACTGACTGAAAAGTAAGTTAACAAAATTACTAGTAAAAAAACAAAACATAATTTTTTTATTATTTGTTTTACATTTTTTCTGGTAGACCAGTAAATTTACAAATTTACGTGTTATAGTTATTTACTGTTACATATATTTTATGTAAGCATTATTGCAAGAAAATAAATAGTCACCTAGCTCTTTTTAGTTGTTGAAAACTCAAAGCTGAAAAACTTTAATTTTAATTCTTTAATTTTAAAGAATTGAAACGTATTTTGCATACCGTTTTGTAGATAATTAACCTTCTTACAACCAAGAGTAAAAAAATCTAAATGTCGCCTAAGATGGGTCAAAAATGATCTAATTTTGTAATCAATAAAATTAATTTAATAACCCAATAGCATTTTTGACAAAATAAATATACAACCAAAAAATACATCTGTAATGTTAAGGTGGTCTGGTCAAAAATGATTAAATTATCTTTATTTTTATAAAAAAATGTGGATTAATTTTAGAGCTTTAGGTCAAATTTTCATACTAGCTGGATATTAAGTCATCTCGGAGATATAATGCTTTCGAAATCATGGAAGAGTAAAAAAATACTCAAATATATATAATATTTTTTGATTAAAATTAATTAAAAAAACGGACTTGATAATTATTTTTTTTTAAGTCAAATTTTATAATTTGAATATTTTCCGTTCCATGTAGTTATTGTAGCGGCCTAGTTAAAGTCAAAGTCACTAAAATTAAAGTTTTTTAAATAATGTTTAAAAAATAATTTTTAATAAATTATTAAAAAGGTTTCTAAACAGACCAACAACTGCCCGCCATAAATGGGACGGTTTTTTAGACCGCTCGTTTAAATTTAAACGGTTGTTAAACGGGCCAACAACCGCTAGTAACCGCCCGTATATTGCACCAGCTAGCTCTGTCCACATGCAACAATAAAAATAAGCAAAGAAATAAACCACTTGCCGTATACAGGAAGTTTGAGGTTAACTAAAGGACGATTTTGAATTCATCCTGATTTTCAATAATATTAGCATTTAATTGTATCAAGATTTGAAAAGGGCTCACGGTTAAATGACAACGCTATTATTAAACTGCAGTAAAATGACAAGACTACGAAAAAAAATTCTTTTAATTACCGAAAACTTAAGGAGCAGTAAAAAACTTTAATTTTTTGAACTGATGTCTGAGAATGTTTTCATTTAATAGTTAATCAACATTGGATTTTTGAGTTATTGAGCTTGTTATGAACTCAAACACTCCTACCGCCACAACCCCCGACACAAACAAGACACTTATTCGCCACAGTATATTTAAACTTCTAACTAAGCCAATTTCTTGTGTTCCTCATTAAAATCAAAATTTTTTAGTTTAATCAAGAATCAAAGCTTGAGATTTTTGCAAATAAAAAATAATAACATTTTTAATTTTTCTTTATTTGTTCAATTTGTTGCGTTAGATAAAGTTTAAAAGAATATGATTTTTTATTTTTGATAGAAATATGAAGTTTTAGTGCTGCAAGAATATGAAAGTAGTGCTTAGATTTATGGGACTGCATTATTGAACGATTGAATAATGTTTATTATTAAAAAGAAGTTTGAATTATTCGAATTAACTCCCAAATGAGGTCGCTGAATCAATCAGTTAGCATTTTTAAAAGTAATTAAATCAAATTTCGCTTCCATTAATTATTCTATTGATTTGATCGAGTTTAACGCGACACCTCAATTTGCTTTTTTTACTACTTCTATTGCTAGTTAATGAAATGATTTTCGACAATTTTAATTGTAAAGTAATTATCAAAAGCAAATATTTGATTTAATTTTTAGATAAAAAATCTAATTAAAAATTTTGGAATTATAATTTAAAAAAAAATGATTCCTAACATTGACTTGGTATAATCAAAGATTCTTGTTTATGTGCAGCATATTTTTTTGAAGAAACAATGAGTGTTAGCTTCAAAATAAACAACTTCATAAATGGTTAATTATTTAAGACAACTTAAAAATCTTAAGTTGAAAATTTTGTTTTTTAAAATAAATTTCAGTGTAGAAAATTTTTTACTTTACATTGTTTTTATCAAGAATCAATCAAATATTTTTTATTTAAAAAATGATTGTTAATAGAGGTCTTAATTTTTGAAAAGAAATATTTTCTATTGTTGATCTATTGATTGATATCTATTTTTAGTTAAACAGTGGGATAAATCGTGGCCAAAACTTCTTTATCGTTTCTCTCCATCTTATAACATTCAAAAATAACATCCAAATTGGCAAAATTTAAGCGAGTTTTTTTCTCGCCACACAAAAATACTATCGTATACAGAGCAATTTCAAATTCTGGACTGAAACCTATCTTTTAAAAACTTAAAATACAGAAATTGATCTTAGATCTAAATAAAATGATACCAAAAATCCTCCTAGCGGCTTGAAAACTCCATCCATTGAAAAGCTGATTGCCAAAATTCCAGGTTCATCTGTTTCTTTATCTTCTTCATACTTAGTTTAAAAGAAAAAATCGATGCAGTGCTGCAAAAGAAAAAATGACATACCACCGTTTTTGAAGGTATATATCCAAAATACTTAATATCACCTTTTCTCTCCAAGTAGTAATAATTGAACCAATTATGGCACCCAAGGACTTTAAAGTTTCTCTTTCTTTCTCCAATGAAAACATGTTCAAAAGCACTGGAATCTTCAACGCTTAAAAACAAAATTTTCAAAGACATTTAAATTTTTTGATTTTACAATTCTTTATCAGATCTTCCATAAAAATCAAACCAAATGTCATCAAGCATTTTTTTAAACTCCTCTTCATCTTCTGGTGCTTTTTCTTCTCTAACTAAAAATCTGTGTGCCTCTTTCATCAGTTCTGTTTCCATACATGCGTCAATAAAATCATCTTGCTCTCTTGATTCTCTATACGTTTCAATTTCCTGTTTATTTATTTCTTCATTATAGTTGTTAAAAAGTCTAAAAAAAGCTTTTTTTGAAAAATAATTAATTTTGTTAAACAAAATGAACAAGAATACTTTTATAAGTGCGGCGAGAAATGATTTTTTCAAAGTCGAAAAACTCAAATAATGGACGCCCCATCATTGTTTTAAACTCTTCTATTAAATCACTGATTCCGTCATTGTCTTGATCCAGCCTTAATTCACGAAGATCTATTTCTCCTTAAGAAATAAATAATGAATTAATAATCTTAAAAATAATTAACAATTATTTTTTTAATTTTTTGTTATTTAAAAATATATTATTTATAAATAATACTTTGTAAATTTAGTTTGTAATCAACATTTCTTACAAGTCTGTCAGAATCTAAGTCGCATAAAATTTGGGCTATCTCTGATAATTTTTCATTAATCATTTTGTATCCAAATTGTCAAGTTTTAAAAATAAAAAGAATGTTATAATTGCTAAAATAATAAAAAAAACTCAAGTGTTCATATTATGATAAAATCAAGGTATATTTTTGTTTATTTCAAGCAAGCATTAGCAACTATTAGATGAAGTTACATAATAATTTATTAATGTATGAATTTTAACTCATGATTTAATTATTTATTTTTGAAAATTATTTTAAGATGAATTTAAAAAAAAAAGATTTTATCAATCATTTTAAACCATTAAAATCAAAACAAGGTTCAAAAAATAATGCTTTTATTATGTAAATGATTATTAAAAAATTATAAAAAGCCGTTTATGAGTGCTAAAAATAAAAAATATTTATTTGACAACTTTTTCTTCTTCAATCTTAAAATTTGAGTTTCTTTTTGTAAAGACATCAGGATTAGTTTCGTCTTCTTCTTTAATTTGGTAATTTGTATTGCGCCGATTATGGTAATCAAATTTGGTTTCATGATCCTCATCAGGCTTAAAATTAGTTTTTCTTCTATTATGGTAGTGGGATGCTTCAAATTCCTCATCGCTTGATTCAGGATTTGAAATGATTGTATTACGTCTTGCGTAAATTCTGGCTTCTTGGACAACCGAATCAATTGCGCTAAAACGACGAATAAAATTCGGAAAAAAATTGGAAGTATTGTCTTCTTCCTCTTCCTCTTCCTCTTGAACTTGATCATCAGTAATTCCAAATTGGTTTTTATCAATTGAAGAGCGAGGATGTGATTGTCGCTTCTTTTTCTTTTGACAGCACTTGATTTTCTTGATTTTGGTGTCCCAAAAGGCCATCGATCTCATCCATGCTGGCAACCAATCGAAGCTCTTGAGTTTTTCTGGCAACACTTGTGGCACCAATTTTCTCAAAAGCAAAATAATCAAATAAGCAAAGACTAAAATAAGTATTGGAATGCCGACAATAGCCACGCCGATCCAATAAGGAATCAAAGCTATGGCAAACATGAAAAGTGGAATAATGAAATAGGCTGAAGAAACGTATATGTACACAAACCATTTGTATTTTACAACAATGTGTCCGAATTTTCGGGCAAATTTTTTGGGAAAACGCATAAATGGAATCGGCAGCCAAAGAATGACACCAATGACATTGAAAAGAGTGTAAACAAATGCAAGTTGAAGCGATTTTTTCAAAGCAGAAGCAGGCTGAGTGAAAGCACTCAAGATACCGGTCACGGTTGTGCCAATATTTGAACCCAAAGTCATCACAAATACTCGTTGCAAACTGACTATTCCAAAGCCGCACAAAGGAACAAGTGTGGCAGTGATTATGTTTGAACTTTGGACAACTAATGTCATGAGAAATGCAACTATGAATAGAATAAGCTGCATTAGCCATCTGAATTTACCAGGAAACGTGGCATTAATAGCTCTACGAACTCCGTGAGCTATCGGACCAACAATGATCAAGCTGAGTATTTTGACAATACCAAACAAACATGCCAAGAGAACAACTAGTGAAAGAATAATCCAAAAAAGGCCAGTTCCGCCATCTCCAAATGCTCGTAACATTGGCATGCACCAATAAGTGCATTCCGTGCAACCAGTTACGTTTTGATAGACAGTTTGATTTTTGACAAAAAAATCTTCGTATTGTGTCAAATTGGTGTAATTTTTTAAAACAATTGTTTGCTCATTGTTCCAACTAATGTTAAATTGACTCAAAAGATTGAATATAGTTTGTGTTAGATTTTTATCGTTTATCTCATTTGTATAAATTGGCTTTTGGCAACATCTCAAAGCAACTTGAGTTGTATCAGAGCCCATGTTAACAGCATTCACTTGATCTTCATCCAACTTGATAAAAACATCCACCAATGGATTCAAAATTGCACTGACAAAATTTGCTTTTTTCAATGCATTCGGATCATCTGGCATCAGTGAAGTTAATTTTTCTGACACAACTGTCATAAACTCAAATATGATCTCAAGAGCTAAAAGAATTGCTGTGGTCAAATAGTTGAAAAAATCGTTTAGAGTTGCAGCACTAAAGGCTCTCTTGAATTCGAGCGGATTGTCAGCCATGCTCAATGCTATAAACGAATTGGTCACACAAGTTCCAATGTTTGATCCCATTATTATCGGAACTGAATCTTTTACTTGAATAATGCCAGCACCGACCATGGTCACAGCAATTGATGTTGTCGCAGTCGAATTCTGTAAAAGTGCAGTTAGAAATATTCCAATTGCCAATGAGGCAAATGGATTGTTCAAGAAAAACTGAAATACATTTTTAGCTTTAAGAGCATAAGGCGTAACCAAAGTGAAGCCAATTGTCATAAAATTAAGTGATATCAGAAAAAGATAGAGCATGGCAATGAAAATGACAACTTTGATGATTGTGAAAATTATGTATCTAAATTTTTCGCCTTTGGTATAGTTATCCCATGTTTTTTCCATTTCCTCTTCTTCTTTTTGTTTTTTCAGGCGTTTTTTTTCCGCCTTTAGCTTCTTTTTCTTTTCTTTTGGACTTATTTCTCTAACAATTGGATGTTCGACTTTTTCCAATTCAGGCGGCATTTCTTCCTTATTTTCTTCTTTTTTTTCTTCTTTATTTTGTTCTTTTTTATCTTCGTAATATTTAGTTTCATTTGCTTTTTTAATTTCTTGATCAGCTTCTTCTTTATCCAAAACTTGTATTATTTTTATCTTTTTCGGACTTTCGTTAGGTTTGAATTCCTCATCTTCTCTAACAAAATTTTCGTTGTCCATCTTTAACGTAACTTGAGTTAATTTTTTCTACCTGTAAAAATTTATCAGAAAATAAGTCTAAAATTTAAAATATTATTGTAATTAAGTTTCGCTTGATAAAATAATAAATATTTTCTATAAAATGGAGTTAGACATATCTGGATAGACCACGGTATTGGTATTTTGAAAATCAAAATTAAACAAATTGGTACAATATCTGGTTATTTATAAAAAACTTCAAGATTTTTTATGAAAAGCAGAAAAACATTAGTCAGAAAATTGAATAGAATTTATTTGAATGTAGCAATTATGGCACTCAAGCAAAGCTTTTGTATGTTGGTAATTTTTTTTGTTTCACCTTCTCTATCTTTCAGCAAAAACTTGTTTTCTTAATGTTTTACTAGAATCATCTTCTCTTATCATCTAATGTTTACACCGAATCGATGAATTAGTGAAGTTTGAATTTGATAAATTAAGCTCAAAGAACCAATTTTTAGTAAACTAGTATTTTTCAAATAATTAATTTTAAATTCAGAAATTAATCAGTTAAATAATCAAAATAAAAAATTAAATTTAATCATTAATAAAAAATTGATCAATTTGTTTGAATTATTATTTTAATTGTATTGATCTTAAAATCAAGAAATTGAAAATTATATATTTGAATCCTTTACTACAGTACAATTTAAAAATAACTTGTAAATTTCCTTTCCTCAACTCTTCCTCAACTCTTCCTTTCCCCACTTTTCCTTTAGGAAGAGTCGAAGAACAAAATGCGTTCAAATTAGTTTTAATTTGTACTGTATTTAAAATTGTATTACCCTAATAGTTAAAACAACACCAACATTTTATGAATGATAATTATACTTTAAGTTGAAAAGAGAAGGAATTGGATATTAGACATAAATCAAATTACCAAAAATTGTGTTCATGATTAAAAGAAGAAAATCCGGTAAATTATATTTTGATTAATTAAATAAGATTTCATTTAGATTAAATTAGTTGAAATGTTTTGGACATTTTTTAAAATGGTCGAAATTTTAAATATTTTCAGGTCAGATAGAAAAGGAGTTAAGCAAATATATAAAAATAAAAGTTTACTTTTAAGTCAGTGTTTCTTATTTCATAAAGAATTCCGAATTTTAATTTAAAATAAATTCATCTAATTCACTTTTATAGCTTAAAAAACTAAAGGAAATTTTTCCTATTAGCTAAAAGATGTTTTTGAAATTAAGCCATAAAAAAACAAACTTGAAATCGAGGTATTCGAAAAAAAAAATCCAATTGGTAAATGGTTTTAAGTGCCGTTTAAAATTTATGTCAAATTTATATAAAACAATTCTCTGTAAATTATCAGATAAATTTTATTTAATTAAGTTCAAAAACTGGATTTATCATTTTTTAAACAAATGTTTTAATAGAATAAGAATTGACTGATAAAAATATGAATTAAGAAATACTCTTGAGTTTGTTTGTGCTCAAGGTTAACCGTAAAAACATTAAATTTTAAATTTAATCACAATTTTCTTAAAAACTAGTTTCAAGACTCAAAACCTTATTGAAATCTTAATAATGTCTGCTTTTTTCAAGACTTGATTTAAATTCTGCGAATAAACATCTTCAAGAAAATTTTCTATAAATTTCTCCTACTTTATTTTTTTCAAAAAGCTTTTGAATTAAATCTTCAATTTGAAAAGAAAAGAAATAAAATGTTTTCATTATGTATTTGAACATATAATTGAAAAATTTTAGCTCTAAAAAACAAAAAAAAAATTGATTAATTGAGTAATAGATTTAAACGATTAGATTTATTGATAAAATTTTTGGATTTTATTACTAAAAAATTAAAAAGAAAATTTTTTCATATGGTAATGGTCCTAACTTTGGAGCATTTATTTAAAATTTGTAAATTATAGTATCACCATTGATTATGTTTTCTTTTACTCGATTTTTTCGTTCATCTACTGATTCTGAATGAATTTCATCTTCACTTGATTCATGGCTACAAACACTAGTGTTGCGCTTGGAATATATCATTGCCTCATGAACGATTGAATCGATAACACTTAAGCGTCGAATAAAATTTGGAATAAAATTCGAATTATCATCTAAATCTATGTTTTGTTTGCTAACCATAGGTCTTTTTTTAAAGAATAATGATTTTAGCTTTCTAATCTTTTTGTCATAGTAAGCTAATGATCTCAACCATTCTGGGAGCCATTCGAAATTTTTAAAAAATTCTGGTAAAATTTTTGGCCTAGCTTTTTTTAAAATTATTAAAATGATACAAATGAACAAGAAGCATAAAATGGGAATCCCGAAAATGGCCAAACCAATCCAATGGGGTATCAACGCAAGACAAAGTAATACTAAAGGTCCGATGAAGTATACAAATAGAACATAGAAGTAAAGAAACCATTTATATTTGAAAACTAAATTTCCCAATTTTCTGGCCAAAACTTTAGGGAACCTCAGAAAAGGGACTGGTAGCCAAAATAAAACACCAAAACTATTGAATAAAGTATAAACAAAAGCCAACTGCATTGCTTTTCTCATTGAAGATGCTGGTAAAGTAAATGCGCTCAGGATTCCTGTCAGAGTTGTTCCAATGTTTGATCCCAAAGTCATAACGTATACCCTTTGTAAGCTTACTATTCCAATTCCACACAGGGGCACTAGGGTAGCAGTGATTATATTTGAACTTTGAACAATTAAAGTTAGAATAAGAGCCATCAAAAATAGAACAAATTGAGTAAACCATTTTAGTTTTCCTGGAAAAGATGCATTAATGGCTATGCGAACACCATGAGCTATTGGCCCAGAAATTAGCATACTTAAAACTTTTACAATTCCAAACAAACTCAATATTAAAGTAATTAATGACAAAATTATCCAAAACAAACCAGTACCACCATCGCCAAATGATTTCAGCATTGGCATACACCAATATCTACATTCTTGACACAATTCATCATTAAACATGTCTAAGTTATTTAATTTTTGATAGGTTGTATTATTTGAAGCAGCTAATGATGAATTTAAATTTTTGATTGAAATTTTTGTTTGATTTGAATTCATTGAATTTGAATTTTGGCAACAACGTAGAGCTATCTCGGTTGTATTCGATCCTTCATTTACTGCATTTATTGCATTGCTATCAATTTTTATGAACAGGTCACACATCGGGTTGAGTATTAAGGCGATAAAGTTGGCATTTTTAAGCAAAACTGGATGATCAAAAGGAATTAATGATGTCAATTTATCTGACAAAATAAACATAAAATCGAATAAAATTTCACTACTTAATAAAATTAAAGTTGTTAAAAAATTAAATATATCATTGAGAGTTGCCGCGCTAAAGGCTCTTTTGAATTTAATCCGATCTTCCGAGAAAGTCAAAGCGATAAAAGAGTTGGTTACACAAGTTCCGATATTCGAACCCATTATTATTGGTATCGCACTCTTTACTGATGGAATTATGCCAGCACCAACCATGGTAACAGCAATTGATGTTGTCGCAGTAGCATTTTGAATGATGGCAGTTGATAGAATGCCTATTGCCAATGAAGCAAACGGGTTCGATAGCAGAAATTTAATTATGTTGCCGATTCTTAAGGCATAGGGTGATATAAGCGTGAATCCGATAGTCATAAAGTTTAGGGAAAGTAAAAAAATATACAGAAAAATTGCGAAAAAAATGAATTTTAGCACAGAATAAAAAACATAGCTGAATTTTTGGCTTTTGTTGAAGTCGTTCCAATATTTTTCTGAATGGTCTGAATTTTTTGAAAGTGTTTTGTGGCTGTTTAGTTGTACATCAAAAATATTAGAGTCATGTCTCAGTTGAATTGAGTCTGTATTTGCTTTAAATTTGAGACAGGTCACATTGGATTTTAATGATTTGCTAAATTTCTGATTGCTTTCGAACCCGTTGTTATCCATTTGAAAGATTTGAAATTCTATAAATTATCTTTATTCGAATTGTTCTTTCCGGATATAATTTTATCTAGGACGTTTAAAAGTTTAAAATCAAAAAAAAGAGGATTGGAAATTTGTCAAGTGGAACCAGAAGCTTAAGCTATTTTTCATGTTTAATAATGATAACTACTTTATATTAAACTTTATAATGATCTAAGAAACTTTGTATCTTGATTACCTATGTATTTAATGTAAAAACATTTGAAAACTATTACGACATAAAAAAATTATTAATGCAAAATTCCTTTAAAAAATTTTAACCATTCCTTCCTGCTTATAAGCTAAAACAAGCATTAAAAATTAAAAAATATGAGGAAATTAGGATAATGATGTCTAGCTAAAAATAAAATCAAAGTTTTAATAATTAACTTTCAAATTTGAAAATCAAAACAAGGAACGAATTCAAAAATTGCTATAAATCTGATTTTAATATAAAGAAACATAATATTGAGTTAACAATAAAATAAAAAAATGAAATTGACTGTCTTATTATTAAAGTTTATTTCTTATTTCGAACATTCATTAATTATTATCAATGATTTTTGAAATTTAAATTTTTTTTAAATAATAGTTGGCTGTTTAATTCTTTAAAAAGATTCTAATTTGTCTTTTTCTCGCAAACTATAAAAATTTTATAAAAATTATATTTTTGTAGGGTCTATTCAACCAAAGTATATTCAAACCTTTTAAACGCATACACGAAAGTTTCGACACAAATTTAATATTTTAATTTTAAAAAAGTTGATCACAAATTATTTTTATTCAAGCATAAATTTAATTTTATTAAAACTTAAGGACGAAATTAATTAAAAACGTTTCTCAACAAAAGTATCAAAGCCGCTAATACTAGCTCAGTTTGGCTTTAGTAGAAGTTCTGATATAAAATTTAAATTAAATATTACCAAATAAGTTTTATTCCAAAAAGTCGAAAAAAATTTTGACCAAATCTTTTGGTTGATTTGTCTTCTCCAAGCCATTTGCAAACTTGTTAATATCTGTTAGGATTTAATGCAAGCTTTTGTACCTTTTCAAAGTCTTAAAAAAACTAAAGAATTTAGCCTGGCTATTCTAATTTGAATCTTAACTCGTGCTAATAATTTTTAACCTCTAAGAGTTTTGGGTACCAAAGACCGTACCATTTGCGTACCAACAACCTAAGTTTAATTAAATTTTTTTTTTAATTTTTATATTACTTAATATGTTAATAATAAAAATTTTAACCATTTTATAAAAATTTATTTTAATTGAACAGATGAAAAATAAAATTAAAAATTATTTATTGTAATTTTATTTTTAGATTAAATTGGTTATGTACTCTTGGTAAGTTTTTGGTCAAGACCTTTAGAGCTAATCATTTAAAAAAACAAACAATGTGGATGGTTTTGGCGCCTATCTCAAACTTCGAAATTGTTTCGCGAGAACTAAAAATCTAGTTTTGCATTGAAAACTTTTAGATTTTGTTAGGAAAGTAAGGTCTGAAAAACAATTTATACAAAAATAAAGCACTGTTTTTTTTTGTATTTTGAATAGCATTTTTTATCATCACCAATACTCAAACTTTATCAATCATTTTAATTCACACTAAAAAAATATAAAAAGGTTAGTTATTTATTAAAACAATTTAAATAAATTTAAATTTAAATTAACTAAGCAAAAAATTATTAAAAAATTGAATGTTTATTTCAAGTTATTCAATGTTAATTTTGGAAAGTCTTCTATTATTGATATGATTCGTTTCTTTCAATTCATTATCGCTAGATACGGGATTTTTGTCTATTGTGTGCCTTTTTGAATAAACTCTGGCTTCTTTGACAACCGAATCGATAGCACTAAAACGACGAATAAAATTCGGAAAAGCATGAGCATGAGTTTCTTCATCTTTTTCTAATTCTTCGTCAATATTAGTGACATGGTTGTTATCAATGGAATTACGTGGTACTTGTTCAATCTTTTTCTCTTTTTTAGACAGTTTTTTCTTCGCACTTTTTAAGATTTTGCTCGGAAATTGAGCAATACCATACAATTTTTTGTTAACCATTTTTTGATTGAGTTTTAAAAGCTTGTTTGGAATTTTATATATCAAAATGATTCTTTTATTTTTGATCATTAAATTTCATGATTTTATTTTATGATTGTGAAAAGGGTTTGTTCAAAGGTAAATTTTTCTGAAAGAAATAGAATAATTTACTAAGAAGAAAAGTGATCAAAATTTACCAAAATTTGCTAATAATTGTTTATCTATCTAAAATTCTTTTATGTATAACTAATTTGTGTAATTTATTTTTGAATTTTTTATGTAACTCGAATTGATTTTTTTAATTGGCTTTATATTATTAATTAGAGATCCTCTTTTATTTTTTTTAATAGATAACACGATTGCAAATATGGATTAAACATTTAATAAATAATAATAACATTGATGTCATTTTAACTAAACATTTAATCAAGTATCTTTTTTATTTCAAATTTATATAAATTAAGCTGAATATTTTTAGATTTTCTTTAGTAAGGCTAATTAGTTAAAATTTGTGATAAAATTTCAGAGGCTTTGCAGTATGAACCAATAAATGCAGAAATCATATCTCACGTTAAGGACAAATTTTTAACATCAAGGTTAAAATTTTAAGATCGAGTGTTTTGTTTTTCTCAATTGGAATTTCAGATTACCAAGAATGCTAACAATATGAAAATTAGTTGATTTTTTTTTAAATATTCTGTTCGAAAATTAAAAAGTGGCATTGAAGTTTGTTTTGAATTAATAGAACTTTTATTTTTTTAAATTTAAAAATACACGGATAATTTTGAAAATCTTTAACATAAAAATCAAATAAAAGTTCTATTAATTCAAAAAAAATGTGAAAAAAACTTAACATTTAGTGCTGTATCTATCGGTATTCGATCTTTACTTCAAAAATAAAAATTTTTTGAATTTTTTGCTTTTGTTTACTTGTAAGAAGTTATGTTAAAAAATATTTAACATTTATTTTTAAAATATCTGTAAATAATTCAAATAAAATTGGTGTTCAATTAAATAAAACATATTTTGCAACAATTTTTGCTCCAAACTTCAACACCACAATTAAAAAATAAGATAAAAAAAATATGAAGCAAAAGCATGTTCTAAACTTTTCCAAAAAAAATAACATTGCTACCAAAAAAAATAAAATTTATTCAAAATTTTATAAGCTAAAAAAATACAGAAATTTTTAATATTTTGTTACTTCATCTTCATCAATATTGAAATCAGTATTTCTTCTACTGAAATTATAAGACTTGGCTTCTTCTTCATTTATTTTAAAGTTGGTATATGGGCGATCATTATGATAAAATTTTGTTTCGGTCTCTTCATTGGTCTTAAAAATACTACTTTTTCTTTTCTTATACTGCGATCTCCTTTCATGATCTTCATCTGCTCTGGCATGAGTATTTCTTCTACTGTTATTGTAATGAGATGGCTGGTGTTCTTCATCACTTGATTCAGGATTTGAAATGATTGTATTACGTCTTGCGTAAATTCTGGCTTCTTGGACAACCGAATCGATTGCGCTAAAACGACGAATAAAATTCGGAAAAGTATGGGAGCCAGTTTCTTCCTGTTCATCCGATTCTTCGTCAATATTGGTGACTTGTTTGTTATCAATTGAAGAGCGAGGATGTGATTGTCGCTTCTTTTTCTTTTGACAGCACTTGATTTTCTTGATTTTGGTGTCCCAAAAGGCCATCGATCTCATCCATGCTGGCAACCAATCGAAGCTCTTGAGTTTTTCTGGCAACACTTGTGGCACCAATTTTCTCAAAAGCAAAATAATCAAATAAGCAAAGACTAAAATAAGTATTGGAATGCCGACAATAGCCACGCCGATCCAATAAGGAATCAAAGCTATGGCAAACATGAAAAGTGGAATAATGAAATAGGCTGAAGAAACGTATATGTACACAAACCATTTGTATTTTACAACAATGTGTCCGAATTTTCGGGCAAATTTTTTGGGAAAACGCATAAATGGAATCGGCAGCCAAAGAATGACACCAATGACATTGAAAAGAGTGTAAACAAATGCAAGTTGAAGCGATTTTTTCAAAGCAGAAGCAGGCTGAGTGAAAGCACTCAAGATACCGGTCACGGTTGTGCCAATATTTGAACCCAAAGTCATCACAAATACTCGTTGCAAACTGACTATTCCAAAGCCGCACAAAGGAACAAGTGTGGCAGTGATTATGTTTGAACTTTGGACAACTAATGTCATGAGAAATGCAACTATGAATAGAATAAGCTGCATTAGCCATCTGAATTTACCAGGAAACGTGGCATTAATAGCTCTACGAACTCCGTGAGCTATCGGACCAACAATGATCAAGCTGAGTATTTTGACAATACCAAACAAACATGCCAAGAGAACAACTAGTGAAAGAATAATCCAAAAAAGGCCAGTTCCGCCATCTCCAAATGCTCGTAACATTGGCATGCACCAATAAGTGCATTCCGTGCAACCAGTTACGTTTTGATAGACAGTTTGATTTTTGACAAAAAAATCTTCGTATTGTGTCAAATTGGTGTAATTTTTTAAAACAATTGTTTGCTCATTGTTCCAACTAATGTTAAATTGACTCAAAAGATTGAATATAGTTTGTGTTAGATTTTTATCGTTTATCTCATTTGTATAAATTGGCTTTTGGCAACATCTCAAAGCAACTTGAGTTGTATCAGAGCCCATGTTAACAGCATTCACTTGATCTTCATCCAACTTGATAAAAACATCCACCAATGGATTCAAAATTGCACTGACAAAATTTGCTTTTTTCAATGCATTCGGATCATCTGGCATCAGTGAAGTTAATTTTTCTGACACAACTGTCATAAACTCAAATATGATCTCAAGAGCTAAAAGAATTGCTGTGGTCAAATAGTTGAAAAAATCGTTTAGAGTTGCAGCACTAAAGGCTCTCTTGAATTCGAGCGGATTGTCAGCCATGCTCAATGCTATAAACGAATTGGTCACACAAGTTCCAATGTTTGATCCCATTATTATCGGAACTGAATCTTTTACTTGAATAATGCCAGCACCGACCATGGTCACAGCAATTGATGTTGTCGCAGTCGAATTCTGTAAAAGTGCAGTTAGAAATATTCCAATTGCCAATGAGGCAAATGGATTGTTCAAGAAAAACTGAAATACATTTTTAGCTTTAAGAGCATAAGGCGTAACCAAAGTGAAGCCAATTGTCATAAAATTAAGTGATATCAGAAAAAGATAGAGCATGGCAATGAAAATGACAACTTTGATGATTGTGAAAATTATGTATCTAAATTTTTCGCCTTTGGTATAGTTATCCCATGTTTTTTCCATTTCCTCTTCTTCTTTTTGTTTTTTCAGGCGTTTTTTTTCCGCCTTTAGCTTCTTTTTTTCTTGTTTTGGGGTCATTTTTTTCGTCTCTTTTTTTTTATCTTCATTTTCTATAGATGTGTTATTATCAGTATTTGGTAATTTAATTTCTGCTTTGGTTTGAATTTGATTATTATCTAAACTTTTGTTATCGTTTCCAATGTCATCAATCCTAATTATTTTAATCTTGCTATTTTTTACCGGAGTTCCCGCCGAATCCTCTTTACTGAAGCTAAGATTATCCATTTTCTCATTAGGTAGTCGATTAAATTTCTCAATTTTTTAAGTTTAAAATTTTGAATGATTGAATAATATTCTTCACCTGTAATTATAAAATCGCTTTATAAAATCAACAATTCACTTTCGTTTCGCTTGGCAAACTGTCCTTGTTTACAAATAAATCTGACTTAAAATAAAATAAGCTTATTGTGGGAGAATTTTCGTATTTATTTTACCAGGCAAATTGCGGCGATGCATGACCAAAATGTCTCAAAAATTTTTTGGTATGTTAATTTTTATTAGGAATCTTCAAATTAATATTTTAAATGTGCGAAAATGATGATTCTTCAACAAAATGATCTTTTAGCTACATTATTGTTTTTAAATTTATAACTTAAAAGAAAATGACATTTGTTTTTTTTTAAAGTTTTTTAACATTATTTTATTCTTAAATGAATTTTATTTAAAATCATAATTTTAATCATTTAAATATTAAAAAAATTTAAAAACTTCACAACAATTTAAATTAAAAATGGTATTAATGCTTTACGATTTTTTGGATAGTCTGATCCGAACTTTTCTTTGTAAAACAAATGATGATGATACCCTCTTGGTCCAGTGTTGGCCAAAGTAAACCACGCAAAAGCTAACCCAGGAAGAGACCATGATGCAATCGCAAATCCAAACCATTCTAAACATTCTCCAAAATAATTCGCTGCCGAAACATATTCAAACATTCCTCCTGGAGAAAAATCTTATGTTTTAATTTAATCCAAAATTTAATTTACCTTTTGGTATTTTATATCCTGTTCCATTGGACTCTTTTCTTAGTTTAATTAAACGATTATCTGAATCAATATTTATGTAAAAACCAGTAAAAAAAATAGCAACACCTTTTAAATGAATTAAGTTTTTATATCAATTTATCTATTTTAAGTTACCTAGCATAAAATTCCATTCAAAAAAATCACTCTTCAATATCCTACTATGATAATGGCCAATCTGGTATCCATTGACGAAACAAAATACAAAAGCTAAAAAATTTTCAAGATAATTGACCACGTTTTTACTTCTAATTCGGGTTGTATATATAAATGATCTTTAAAAATAAATAAATAAAAAAAAAAAAAATCAACTAAATCTTACCTATTAAAATAATGCATCATAAATAGCATCAATAAGACTAAATTAGTATTGATACTATTTGAACTGTCAAAAAATTTCACACCATTGTAAAATATAAGGAATAAGGGAACAAAAAAAGCTGGGCATTCTTGTATCAGCCAGGCGATAGGCGCTGGTAAACCGCTCTTTTTTTTATTATATCGACCATATTCGGCTTTCATTCCTACAAAAGCTTCTAGTACGAAAACTATGATTCCTATTGAAATCATTATTACTGGTGTCCAATATTCCCATAATTCGTTCCAATACGCCTTTATTAAATGCAACGCGTCTCCAATCATTTTAATTTAATTTTTTAAATTGTGATCTAACTATTCGTTGATAATTTCTTTTAATCAAATAATTCAAAAATTAAATTTTTTTGTTTTCTTTTAAGCTATCAAAGCAACATATTATGTATATTTTTGTAAAAATTTCTACTTATAATGCATGTAATTTTTATTTTTTAAAGATAAAATTTTTTGAATCTTTCTTTACAAGATTTTGAAATGTTAAATTTGAAACTTTGCACGGCGTTACCAACTTTGTATAGGAAAAAAATTTCTAAACATTCACAAACATGATTTTATGAATTTGTTTTGATTTTTATTCATTTCTTTGCAAATTAAAATAAAGAGTTGTGTAAGTTACATCACATTGGTGCACTAGCAGTTTCATTTAAATTTATGTTTTGTTTTTTATGAAAAATTCTAGTCTAGAAAATAGCTTAATTTATAGCGTTTTTTTTTAATATAAGATTTTAAAAGCGTTTTCTGTTTTAGATTATCAATAACTAGACCAAAAACAATTGATAAAATGAATATTGCTGCCAAAAAACTCTTCAAATCAGTAATTATTTTAGATTTGGGCGATTAATTTAATTTTAAACTTTGATTTTTAAAGGTAAACGTCTTAGTTTTCAAATCTTCTAAAAATGGATTGCATGTCACCAAGGTCGCCCCTTCCACAGTTCAAGTAAAATTTAAATTTTAGTTAATTAATACCTAATTAAAATAAAAAAATAATTAACCCACTTATTATGAACTAATTTTATTGATAATATTTAGATGACGGTCAGAGATGCTCTCAATTCAGCCATAGATGAAGAATTAGCCCGTGACCAGAAAGTAATTTTAATTGGCGAAGAAGTAGCCAAATATGATGGTGCGTACAAAGTATCAAAAGGTCTATTTGCAAAATATGGTGAAACTAGAGTTATTGATACTCCAATCTCAGAGGTAGCTATTTTTTTAGTATATGTAATCAAGAAACGAGCTGTAATTTTATTAAGATGGGATTTACTGGTATAGCTGTTGGCGCCGCAATGGCTGGTCTTAAACCCGTTTGCGAATTTATGACATTTAATTTCTCTATGCAAGCTATTGATCAAGTAGTGAATTCGGCAGCAAAAACTTATTACATGAGTGCGGGTCAAGTATCAGTTCCTATAGTATTTCGTGGTCCAAATGGTTCAGCATTGGGTGTAGCTGCTCAGCATTCACAATGCTTTGCTGCCTGGTACAGTCATGTTCCAGGCTTGAAAGTAGTCTCACCTTACAGCTCTGAGGATGCTAAGGGTTTGCTCAAAGCAGCCATTAGAGATCCAAACCCTGTAGTTTGTCTTGAAAATGAAATTATGTACGGTGTATCATTTCCAATGTCACAAGAAGCATTGTCATCAGATTATGTAATTCCGATCGGAAAAGCTAAGATTGAACGTCCTGGAAAACACATCACCTTAATTGGTCATTCAAGAGCAGTTCAATTCTGCTTAGAAGCTGCTGCAGAGATGGAAAAAATGGGAGTTGAATGCGAAGTTTTGAATTTGAGAACTTTAAGACCTCTTGATGAAGAAGCTATCATAAATTCGATTAAGAAAACCAACCATTTGGTAACTGTAGAACAAGGTTGGCCACAATATGGTGTAGGAGCTGAGATTATCGCTAAAATAATGGAGAGTAAGCCAATATTTTTGTTTGGCCAGTAAAGATATTTTTAATTTTGTTGTTTTTAGGCGAAGCTTTTAATTATTTGGATGCACCGATTTACAGAGTATCAGGCGCTGACGTACCATTAGCTTATGCGAAATCTCTCGAGTCCAATTCTCTACCTACGGCTCAAAATGTAATTAAGTCTATCAAAAAATCTCTTAACATCAATTAAAATCTTTTAGTTAAAATTATTTAATTATTTTAATACGAGATTTTTAAGATTTAATTTAAAGATGGTATTTTTTAAAAATCAAATAAAAACAGCTTTAAATTATTATTTGGAAATCTCTTGGAGCCAGAAATTTTGATTTTTGGTCCTTTTTAAAAAATATTTTGTCTCCTATCGAAATACAATAAATAAATCATAAATTGTCAATTTTTATTTAATCAATTATTCAAATATCTGAAGATGAATAAACTACTAAATATTTATTTTTGCTAATTTAAAATTACATTTAATAATTGTGAAATCTTTGATGAAAATTCAAATAACTATTAGAACAAACAATTAAATTCAATATTTGTCTTTTGACTACAAATTAGCTAAAAAATTTGAACAGTCTTATTTTTTTTTAATAATTGATGTAAATTGAAAACATTATGTAATCATTTTTAAATATTCAATTCAAATTTTGATTGATTTTTATCTAAACTGTTTAATCGTTTTATTTTCTGATTCTAATTATAAAAATATTAAACTATTCAGCACATACTGATTTAATAGTTATTGTAATTATTAATTAATAGTTATTGTATTGTGACGGATCATTTAAAAACTGAACCAAACTCTTAAAAAATCTGATCAAACTTAATTAAGATAGCTTAATGTCTTTAAACATGCTTGCTTGAGAAAAAAAGACATATAAACTTAACAATGACTCTTACTGAACTAAAAAAAAAAAAAAATAATAATGTATTTGTCTGTTATTTTCCATCTTTTCTGCGCAATTTCGGCTACCATAGATGTCCTCCTAGTAGGTCATCTCCGCAAGCTTGCTTGCTGTAGCTTATTCTTATTATTATAATAAATAGCATAAATGAAATAAAATTCTTAAAATAATTAATAAAAACTTATTTGAATTTTTCAACGTTTTTTATATAATAAATTATTTTAGATTAATGGTCAAATTGAAATTAAATTTTTATCTCGGCTTAACTTTTACTTTTTTTTAAATTCTGAAAATAAATTTATGTAGAATTTTTGGTCTGTTAGACTTTTCAAAAAATATTAAATTTCCTGAATTCATTTAAAAATTAATTTTAATTTAATTTAATTGATTCAGATAAATAATTTATTAAATGGAATTTTACATTTTACTTAATTTTAAAAATATAATCAAAAAATACAAATTGTGAATTTTAATTAAGGAAATAAAAAATAAAGATAAATTTGTTATTTAAGCAATCTTTGTTGAGGAGTTCCAGCTTTTTGGTGTTTTTGAAGTTTGTGTTTGAAATTTTGAAAATTTCCTTAGCTGGAAATTTTCGCGTTTTAAGCGTTTGTTTTCAAACTGAAGGCTTCTATTGATGGCCATTTTTTGGTAAATTTCTTCATTGCATTTTTTTTCTATTTTGTAGAGGTTTGTTACAAGTGTTTCAATTTTGTCTTGCAAATCGTAATTTTTCATGAGCACAAAATCCAAGCAGTCATGTATATTAATCTTTAAAAAAAATTTAAACTAATTTAATCGAATAAATTCAATTCTAACCCCATAATGGCCACATCCTTTAGGACAAAAGCTCATATTTCTGAACTCACATTTCGTGAAGTGTTCATTGAATTGTTCGTAGCTGACAATTTTTGTGCATTCTTTATACATACATTTCATATTTAGTCTTTAAAATTTTGAGTTTTAAATATAAAATTGATTAAAATATTAAATTTCTAACTTGGATAAGATATTTAAAGCTATTCTACCGGGCTTTTTGATTTCATTGGGAGACAATTGTTCTCTATTTACTGGGCAGCTTCTTATAGTGTTACATTTAAACCAACTTTCAATACATGTTCTGCAAAAAAGATGCTCATGTTTATCCTTACAAATCTAATTTATTTATTCTGAAAATTTTTATTTATTTTACTTGAACAGGGTTTTTTACAACTTCCAAACAAATTGGACAGAAGAATAGATCATCAACTTTGTCCAAAAAGAGCTCTTCTGAAAAACCCATTTTAAATTAAGCTAAAATACAAAAAGTTTGATTTAATTTAGTCATGAAAAATTTTTGTTCTTAATTCATTGCGAGAAATTTTGAATAGTTATTCTAACTGCAAAGCGTTAGTTTAGAAGGGTGTACTGAACAAATTGATAGAGAGGATTTTGATTTACTAATTTAATATTTGAATATTAATTTATAATTGTCTTGGACTTACAAAATAAAGTTGATGTTATGAATATCAAATTTAAATCAATTTATAAATGTCATAGTTATTAAAAAATTATTAAATATTCATTTTATAACCAGAGACTCTAATAAAATTGATAGATTTATCAAAAAATCATGAAATTATATTTTTTCAACTATCAAACTATCCATCTATTGACTTTTATGCTCATAATAAGATGCAGAAAGACATATATCTTTATCAGATATCATGCCAGAGAAACAAAATTAGAAAATTTGATCACACATTCTAAAAGCTGTACACTATTTGAAACAAAAGACATAGACCAATTTGATTTTTTATTTGATTATAAATTTAATTTAAGATTTATTTTCAATGAAAATTAAAATAATAATTCAAAAAAGTATATTGAAAAAAATATGCACTGCCTTTTGAAATTAATAATATTGGATTTATTTCAACAGAACAATTAGGAAATGAAGTAAATAAGTAAAATGCTTAAAATTATTTGATAAAAAGATTTTATTTTTTAAAATAAATAAATGTAGTTTGTTTTTGAATTAATTATTTTTCATAATTTTGAATAAAGAAGTTAAATATAAGTAACAATTAGGCAAACATTTTCACTTTGTTTTGATAAGAAATGATAAAAATACATTTTGTCGATAAATGAAGTTGAAATTTTATTTAAAATTTTTTACGTTATCAAATTTGTTTTAACTTTTTAGATCAAAAATAAATGTAATGTTTGATTTAAATATGTGATTTTCAGAGCATATTTTTATATTGAGAAAAAAATTGTCTTTTAATCATAACAAATTCGAAAAGCCTTTTTTAGAGACTAGAGTAAACTAAAAAAATAATTTTTTGAAATTGTCTTAAGCCCAAGAATTCAAAAAAATCAAACTAATATGCTAGATTTGTTTTTTTTTCAACTTCTAAATTTTGATAAAGTGAAGTTTTTATTGAGATTTTTTTTTTATTTACATACTCTAAGCTAAATGTGATTGATATATATTTTTCTCTTTTATTGCTTCATTACCAAAAAGTAACATTGCATTGAAAAATACTAAAAAAATTTGAACATATGCTTGTCTTTGTTGGAATTTTATGTGAATGAGGCTTTGAATGCTTTCGTATAAAAAGACTGTTTATGCATCAAAAAGAATAATTTGCTGTAATTCCAAAAGAACGCCAGATGAAATTTCTAAATTACATTTACTAGAAACTAACATTTTATAAACCTTAAATAAACTGATGGCGCTGATATCACAGTAGTTAATATTCGAAACATTGGTCTTATCACTTTCAAGACATTTAATGCTGATTATGCTTTTTTAACTAAAAATGTTTTCTTAATTAAATTTTTTATTTAAAAACGATAAGATTTTTAGATTTTTATGGTAGTTTTAGTCAATTTTTGATACAATCTCAAATGAATTTTCTCATTTTTTTATCTGTGGTCCTCCAATTCAAGTCAATATTCTCCAATTTAATTGATTTGGGCACTAACCGGTTTATGGTAATCAATCATTTCAATCATTTAAGTTCGAATCAGAGTATTTTTAATGAAAATCAAATAAAAATTAGAGAAAATAACTTAAATCCTTCCATTCTGAAGCAAAATTATCAAATTAAGACTCAGGATTTCAATTTTGCCAAGACATTTCAAAGTTACGAAGTAAAGTATACAAACTCAAGCTTTATTTGGCTGATTGCAATTGATCACAATAAAAAGTCCATTTTCTACTCGAATGACAATGGCATTAGCTTTGTTCACTATGATGACATTGACTCAATTGATAACATCTACATAAATGAGTTCAATAATCAAATTGTATTATTCAGCAATATCGAAAAAAATCAAATTTATTTATCACAAAATAATGGAAAAAGCTTGCTATCAAAAAATTTAAATTTTAGGCCAGATTTTATTAGTTTTTATCGCGATGAAGCAATTTTGATCACTGAGAAAAATTCAGATTTATTCAAAGCTTGGTTAAGCGTAGATTTTGGCAAAAAGTGGATACTAATTGGCGAAAATCTCAAATACATGCCGCAATGGAAAAAAATTGATCAAAACGGATATTTGTACTGGATTGGAGAAGATTTTGTACTCAAGAAGTTGGATGTCAAAATTGTCAAAGAGAAAAAAATAGCTATCAGTGATTCGGTCAGTATCGAAAAAGCCCAAGCAGATCACTTTGAAATTACTGAAAATTTTGCTTATTTAACAGTTAACAATGTAAATATTTGTTTAATTAAAAATAAATTTTTAAAATAATTAGAAATCATTTAAGGGTGTACACAAAAAATTGCTGATTCAAAAAAAATCATCAAATGATTGGAATGAATCGGTATTCGATTTCGAAGGCAATGCTAATAAAATTAAAGTAAAGGAAAAAATTAATTTAACACCAGAGCAAAGCCTCAGGTGCTAATAAAATATTTTTACAAATTTTATAAAATAGAAATTTAATGTTGTCTGGGATAGTACTAATCAAATACTTGTGGCTATAAAATATGAATCTGAAACTGGAATGAAAACCGATCTTTTTGTATCTAATGATTTTGAAAAATTCCAATTTAAACTATCACTAAAAAACATAAGTGTTAATGACAAAATTGAAAATTTAAGGTGAAAATTCAAGCTTGCATTTTCTTTTAAAAATTATTAATTAATATTTTTAGATCAAAAATTGAATTAAAAAGCCTTAACAATTTGGGAGAAGTTTATGTGGCAAATGCATATGAAAGCGGGCACAAAAAAACATTTACCAAAGATCCCTACTCGGACTGGTTACCTATTCAATTTGACTCCGAAGAACTTAAGGTATAAATGTTATTTAAAATAAAATTTTTAAAACATCTTTTATAAACATACCTTTAGGATTATGCCATCGATATTAACAACTATTTTTACTTTTCTCACGAGAACATTCAGTTTTCGTTCGAAAAGCCAAAATATCCCGAGTTTATGATGGCAAGCGCAACTTTGCAAGGCTCCCATTCATTTCTATGCTTGGCACATCTGAACGCAAAACACTGGACACCCGTTTTAAAAGGAAATTTTCTGTACACCTATGTAAACCATGGTCACTTAATTCTAGCTTTTGAAAAAGGCAAAGAAATTACCGAAATGCTTTTTTCGGATAATTTTGGAGTTGAATGGACCAAGTTTGAATTTTCTCAGCAACCAGTCTATGCTGATGATTTAATTAAGCATCCAAATGACCACTTAAGTAGCTTTATTTTGTTCACAACAGATTTCAATACTAGACATAAAAAAATCTTCCATTTTGATTTTAAACATGTCGAAAATTCGCACCACCACGAGCCCAACTATGATGACCATTGTCCATTAACCTGTACTTCAGAAGTAACACTGAATGAAATTTGTGTCAACCAGGCACTTAAGTGCAATGGATTTTCGGATTGTGTTGACGAAATAGACGAACAAGACTGCAAGGACACCAAAACAAAGCCCATTGATGTTGAAATTGAACAAGATATTAAGAATCTATTTGATTTTTCGCTCAAAAGTTATAGTGTTGAAAAAAACACACTTTATCTCGACTTGAGAATAAGCTCGAAGCCAAATGACAAAATCAATATAAATAAATATTTCATTAAAATTGCCGATTTGAAATCAGAAATAGACAACTCGAGTGTTTATGATATTCAACCAGAGCTCAATAAAGTTACACAGCTTAAGATTTCTGGTTTAAATTATGGATCTGAGTACATGGGATTTTTGTTTGCCAACATAACTTTGAAGGGAAGTGACTCATTTGAGTTTGTTGAGAAAGAAAGTTTTAAGTTTATGGTCAAAAATGAAAATGATTATTGGTCGAATTCTGATGAAATGTTGGAAAAATCAAAATTTTTAAACAAAATGCTAATAATTTCGTCATTGATGCTACTTATAGTTTTCATTATATTTTTAATAGCCAAACTTAAAAGCCTATTAGAATTGAGCTGTTGGAAAAAATTGAAAAAAGATAAAGTAGTTGACCAAGCTGTCATTTATCGAAAACAGTACAATGTGAAAAATTCAATAGTTAATATGAAAAAGTCAAAGGTATCGGCTCGATATGACTTGTCGCCGTTCAATATTGATGACAAAGAGTTTTTGATTGATATGCCAAGTTGCTGAGTCTCAATTAAAAAAATTGAACTCAAATTGCTAAAATAGATTATCTTCGAATTGGAGTACTTTCAAGATTTAAAAAAATTCATTAAAACGCCTTTTTTTCTTAATAAATCTTTATGACCACGGTGAAAACAGGACTTTCTCTTTATTCCATCTCTTTTTTTCTGAATTAATCCCAAAATTTTTTGTTATTCTTTTTGTTTACTTTTGTACAAATCTACATTCCTTCGAAAGCAGAGACTTTTCAAGGAATTTTTAGTAATAAAATTTTTTTTTTTTTGAATAGCAAAATTTTAACTAAACTTTTATTTTTTTGAATAAATTATTTCGCAAATAAATCAAATAAAATTATTTTTTAAAAAAAAAATTTAAATAACTAAATTCTTTAATTCTTTTAAATTATTGCTATTAAGGTTTTACATTTTTTAAGACTTAAAGCAAAATAATGAGAAAAAAACTTTTTGAACTTTTTTTGATAAAAATTGATGTATTCCGAATTCAAAAAAAGTTTCCAGATTAATTCTGTTAAGACGCACTAAATTCATATTCTTGAATTTTAAATGATCTTGAGTTTAGCAATTCTATTATAAGTTTTTAAGAAATATAAATGCTAAAAAGATTTATATTTACTTTAAATTTTAGTATTTTTGGTGTTTTATGCAAGACCTAAATTTATCATGCTGAATTTTTTAATAAAATTAATCTTAAAGGGGTTCTTTTTCACCAGTTTGGTATTTGAAAATCAATATTCTTAATTAGAAACTTTTCTTTCGATATGGGCCTTTTCTTCAAAATTTACCTGATTTTTTAAATGTGGATTTCTAAATTTTGAGGAATGATTTACAAGACAAATCAAATTTTTGAGAGTTTCTGGTTTGCCTTAAGTATCGAAAATAACAGGAAATATTTGAATAATCTCTTTTAATAGCAAAGATCATTAATTATATAAGATGAAAATTTTTTTTGCACCTAATTTGAAGATATTTTTGTTGCATTATTCAAATGAATAAGTTCCAAATTAACACATACTGTTTATGTTATTACACATATTATTATCTGTGTAGAGGAGGTTTTTAATTATTTGTAATAATTGAGATAGAGTTTTTATTAATGAATATTTAGAAAATAATTCAGACACAGATAAAAGAAAAATTATTTTGTGATCTTTAAGCCACAACCTTTAGTCCTCATTTTGATTTTGTTGAATCTGACTTTTATTGTGAAGCTTCACATACAATAAGAGATTTATCAAATACAAGGTACAAAATAATTTTAAAGAGTCCATCACCTTTTTTTAAAAATTACAAATACCTTAAAAAAACTAAAAGAGCAATAGCATAGCTATTATAGAGTATAGCAAAATTTACCTGAAGAGACTTTATTAGAAATATTTCAACTTTTTAACATTAGTTTAGAACTAGGCCAAGTGCCAAAATCCTGGAAAATAGCAAGTATAACCATGATACCCAAGAAAACGTCCCCCAATCAGTATGACAAGTTGCCTTGGAAAGCCTTTCCAGTACATTCAAGTAACGGTTACTTGAATGTATCATCTTCACCAGAAGTGAGAACAATAGTCTACTTATTCATGAACAATCAGGATTTAGAAAACATAGACGTACTGCAGATAATCTTTACTTTCTTATTCAAAAAGTTGCAGTCTTTTAATAGAAAGAAGAAGTCTGATGTCTATGTTTTGACATTTCTTTAGACCTTAAAATTAATGATAAAAATTTAAATAACGAGGGCCTAAAATCAAAAACATTAGGTAATCTTTACAAATCCTTAAAAGGATCAATTTTGGAGCATTCTTTTCCTTGTTTAAATTCATTATCCGAAGCTAACGTCAAAAAAATACAAGTTATTCAAAATTCAGCAGTTAATTTGATGCTCAAATTTATTTTGATGCTCAAATATTATGCACCAAGAGGTCTTAAATAAATTTTAACTACTAACAGTTTCAAATCGAGTATTTTAGTTGAATGAGAGATATGTCAGGGCAGGATTGAGTCATTCTATCTGGTCGCCAGACTGGTTTCAAATTAAGATATATCGAATATTCAACCCCATTGTGTAATTGCTACCTAGAAACTTCTTCTTTTTTTCCTGAACTATGAAATATCTAAACAATTCTTACCTCTAGTTATTTCAACATATCGTTTTTAATTTTCTTTTGACTTATCTATCCTTTTTTTTTATATTTTAAAGGAGTATTAGCTCTGTACAGATAAACAAATAAGCAAAAACTTTTTTAACATTTTTTAATTCAAAAATCAAAGGTTTCCTTTTGTCTAATCGCAAAAAAAAATTTCTTGTTAAGATCTTTAATTATAAAAATTCAGAAATAGAAAAGAATAGTTAAATAATTTTCCAATAGTTTAAAGAGAGGGTTAATTTTTAAATGCTTCGATCTGTTGTATTATACTAAAAAAATTGATCAGCATTTATTATTTGGTTTGTAGCAAATATACTTATTAAATCCAGCTATCATTAAGATATTTAAAAAATAGTAGAATAAAATTTTTGTTAAATACATTAAATTCTTTTTAAAATTTAAAATTCCAAAATTCAAAAATTGAACCAAATGAGATCTCAATAAACTTGTGATTCAAAATATCAATTCAAAATACTGAATTTTTTGGTTTTGTTAACTTTGGAAAAGAAAAGAATATACTTTAAGTTAAAGAATCTAATATTTTTTTCTTGAGGTTAAAAACTGGCTCTTCAATTTTATTTTATTAAAATTAAATTATTTCAGGTTAGATCTTTCAGTAAATTTGTCACAGCCCAATACTACATCATTCAAAAATAAAAGAATTTATTCAAAGAAATTAAAATAAATAGTTGTTTTTAGATTTTAAAAAAATCAATTATTTCTATTAAAAATTAAGTGAAAAATTATATTTTATACTAATATGATAAATTTAAACAGAAATTTTTCAAGTTAAGTTTTTTGAAATGTTTTCGTTCTTATCATCACTTTGTTTTACTAAACAAAAATTATACAACTTCAATTGCGGAAAAACAAATAAACTTCAAACAGTATTAGAATTTACTCGGGTAAAAAGTCGTAACACCAAATAAAAACATTTAATTTTATTATTTATTCTTTTGTTTTATTATTGTTTTTCCATTCGAATTGGGTATCTATTAGCAACTATTTAACAATTTTTATATGCTTCTTGGAGCAAACTTATCCAATTTGTTTTTAAATGCTCGAAAACATTTTTCAGCATTCCATAATCGTTATTAGATTTGCATTAGACTAATTTTTCAAGCATTATCCCGTTTATTTACATTAGTCAAAAAAACTAACAAACCAATTAGTAGTTAAAAAAAGCTCATTAAAGCTCATTCTTTGAAAATACAACAAAAAATTCATAAAATTTTTTTAAAAATCTACCTGAACTTCCATTGAAAATTGAGCTTCACTAAATTACAAAGGTTTCCTAACTCATATTAAAACGTGAAGCTGATTCTGTTACGATTAGCTTAAAATAAAACTTGAACTTAAACTTAAATTTCTGTTTAGCTTTTCCACAAGTATGGGCATCATAGACAATCTAGACTTTTCTAACATTGATTTTTCCAAATTTGGAAATTTTAAATGCCTTTGCGAACTCTGCGACGACGGGTATTTTGAAAAAAAATTTAACCCATCACTCTTAACTATTATCACCTTGTAATTGAAGATGCTTTGACAGGTCTAAACAACCTCACCATCCAGGCTGTACCCGAGAGATCAGTAAAAAAGAGGCTAGATCTCGTTCAGAATTAAAAAGTTCTAAAAAATGCTTTCTAACCCATTATGGTGAAGTTTACAAGTCTGATTACAATCCTAGGCCTGCGACGGCGTTCGTTCCACCCAAAGAACTTTTTTTGTATGTTCCAAAAGGACCAATAGATTTAAAAACAGTGCAAAAAGTTGATTTCAAGAATTATGGACCACAAGAAAGAGTTAAGCCTTTTAAACTGGTGGACAGTCACGAAAAATCTGATGAACCCGTGAGTAAAGTAACTGCCTATCGGGAAGAATTTGTGCCCAAAGAGAACAAAGGTCCATCTATTGTTAGACGAAATGCAAATGAACCTTCGTAAGCTGGTTCATTAAATAGATTGTTTTGAAAAAAAAATTTATTTTTAGAATGAAGAGACAGATACAAACAGCAATATGCAGTAATACCACGGCAAATGACCATTTTAAAAAATGGAATGTCATGTCGAAATCAAGAGGCTTTTCGGAGTATCCGAGCTATGCTGGTGACAATTTGTTTCCAAATCGCGAAAGAACCTTTGCAACAAGTACTAAAACTTTTCACCAGCCCATTGACATTACAAAAATTGAACCTAGACTAAAAATAGAACTAAAAACAAATTTAAAAACAGAAGGTAAGATAAATTTTTAATTTTGAACTATTCTCAGTTGGACTGGTTAAAGGTGAAATGGATTTAGCGACAAGTTACCGCAATACTTTCATCAAATATGAAAATAATGATTTAGTTGAGAAAATTGTTCCGAAAAATTCAGTAAATTTTATAAGCAGCGATAAGAAAAAAACAATCTCAGGTACTACTCAAACAAGAGCAGATTTTGTATATTATCCGCATCATGTTCCTCCAAAGCTCGCTGATTGCAATCCATATACTTCGAATTTAAACAAGCAAATCTACCCAAATAACATGAGGGATCACAATACCATTTATTCGTCAGAGTTTACTCCTAAAGAGTACGCTAAACAGAAGTCTTGTAAAAAAGAAGATCCGCCTTATGAAAAGCCCACAGAAAAATTGGAAACAGAAACTGTTACTCACGTAAGAAATAAAAAAATACTTTCACAATTTGTTTGGAGGATAAAGTTAAAAAAATTCTAAGATTTCAAAAAAATGAAGTAAATGATTCTCAATAAAATTTAATAAATGTACACTATTGAGAATAATTTGGATTGAAAAAGGGGGTCTTGCCCGATTGGATGAAGATTAAAAAAACATATAAAATGTTACTAAAACATATAAAAAGTGAATCAAGCATAAAACTATTTTTATTTTATAAAAATGTGAATCAAAACATAAACTTATTTTTAAATTCTGTGAATAAAACATAAATTAAATTTATCAAAAAGTGATCCAAAACATATAAATTTATACAAAGTATAAAAAAAATTTTAGTCAATTTGATCAATAAAAAAGGTGAAAAAAACATATATTATTCTATTTCGTACCATGGCCCGACTTTTCGTTTTTTTGTTTTAGATTGTTTTAGATTCGATATCGGAGTTGAATTTAGCCATAAAAACCCATTCGATTTTTCTTTTCATGGTTGAAAAAAAAATTAAATATCTAAATTAAAGGTTTATGTTTTAATCACTTGTCTTCAAAATAATTTCAAGTTGGTTTTTTTTTATTTCGATATGTTTTATTCACTTTCTGAATAATTTGTTTAGTCATTTATGTTTTATTCACATTTAGCAAAAAGTGTATATGTTTTAGTCACATTTTAAGTTAATTATGTTCGAATTTATGTTTTACTTCACTCTTTTACTAAGTTAAAATCTCAATTTTTTCTTTATGTTTTGTTTTTTAAGATTAACATTTTATATGTTTTTTTAATCTTCATCCCTTGCCCGAAATGATATCAGGTGATAAAAAAAATGTTATCTTTTAGTTATGTTATCAGAAATATATAGATTTTATAGAAAGAATGCACATTTTTTTGTTATCATTTAAAAAAAATGGTATTTGATATTTTATAAATTTTATTTAAACTTCTTTTTTTTAAACATACAACAAAATGATCCATCATAAGTTGTTTTAAATCGGCCACAATAAGAACATCACCAATAAAGATTTAAATTTTTTGCATCTTTACTTCTGTTTTGTAAATAAGGCTTCATATTCGCACTTTAGTTTTTGCAAAAATTGTATGTTCATTTCCTGACAGGAAGTACAAGCTCTAATTTCTTGATAAATTTAAAAAGGAATGAATCCTCCACATTTTTTTTCATTATTATTATTAAATTATTTTTATTCCCCTTTTATTTTCAAAATATTGTCTATGTTTTCAATTTTTAAAAATAATTTTTTTTAATTGTAAATAAAATATTACATTTAATGTTATGAAAATTAAGAATTAAAATTATAAATTTTTGTTATTAAACTTTAGAAAATGTTATCATTTAGAATGAATTGTTATCATTTCTGATAACGTAACTAAAAGATAACATTTTTTGTTATCACCTGATATCATTTCGGGCAAGACCCGAAAAAAGTATAAGATACTAATTTTGTTTGAAAAAGAAGATGAGAATTTAAAAAAAATTTTGACTTGAGTTACTTCTAGAAAATTATTTTAAACCTCAAAAAGTATATTTTTCATATCAGAGAAACATTTTTAAAGTAACTTGATCAATTTCGCTTGGATAGATTATTTATACTTAGTAATTTTAACTTGTGAGTAAGCATTTAAATTTTATCTTCACTTTTCTACTCAAATTTTGTGTCTTTGTTCATCAAAATAAAAACAGACTTTTAATAGCGTACAGCTTATCAGCACTCACTCATGTAATTTTTTTAAAATTAAAATTAAAATTTCATAAAGGGATGTAAAATTTAAAAAAAAATATTATTTTTAATGAAATTATTGACAACCATCTATAAAATAAAATAAAAATAATATTTGATAAAAAATTTTCACATAAAATTGTAGGGTCACTTAAATCGAATCTTATTTTTTTTTAATTAATTTACGAGAGAAATCCAAACATTTTTGACTCTTTTTTAAATAAAAAAAACTCAAATACATATTAAGAGAGATTTTAGGCCAATTGATATTGGCAGCATACCAGGTTTAAAAGTAATCAAAAAGCCTCACGTACATCTAAAAGTTCCAGCTGGTTCAATGGAGACCAAAACAATTTCAATGGCTCATTTTGTGCCTTATGAAATTAAACCAAGAATAATGTACAGCGATCCTTGTCCAGACTTTTATTTGCCAAAGAGTTCAAAATTTGAAGATGAAACAACAACAAAATACACATTCAAAGGTGAACAAACTCAAAGAACAATGCCTCTTAAGCCAACTACAGAAAACATCAAAATAGATAAATCAAAACAGATAGAATCGAATACAAGCTATAAAAATTCATTTAAAAATCATGGCTTGAGTATGTGTGAAGCTAAAGCGTTTTTAATTGCCAAAGCTATGTCACAGACAAATGAAAATCAAGTTACTTCACTGACTGAACCTAATTCAATTAAAGTTTAAATAACTTCCTTATTAATGAAAGAACAATTTTTAATTTTTTTTTCTGAATTTTTTTTAAATAAAATGTTAAAATTTAATTGTTTTTTTTCAAACTATGAAATAAAGCCTTAATTGATAGAAAAAAAGGTTTCACTTGTTTCATAATTTATGTTTCCATGACATAAACGTCAAAGTTTTTTGGAATTTAAATGGAATTTTTTGACTAAACATTTTAATTTTTTCATAATCAGGCTATGACACAATTCAGATAAAATTTAAACAGTTAATCTTAAAACATTAAATTTAATAAAACAATCAAAAAAAAAATGCCGAGTGAAAATATTAAAGTAGCCGTGAGAGTAAGAGGCTTTAATGACCGAGAAAAAGCATTAAATTCAAAATGCATGGTAGAAATGAATGGTAAAACAACAACAATTAGAAATCCTGATCCAAATGCAGGCGAAGCTGAAAAACGCTTCGCATTTGATTATTCGTATTGGAGTTTTGATGGATTTAAAGTAGAACCGAATGGATATTTAGCTCCAGATGGTCCTAAGTCTAGATATTGTGACCAAAAAAGAGTTTTCAACGACCTGGGTGTAGGCATTTTAAACAATGCATTTGAAGGCTACAATTCAAGCATATTTGCATATGGTCAGACTGGTTCAGGTAAAAGAAAATGTTATGATCAAAAAAAATTTTTTTTATAAAATTAAAAAGGAAAATCGTATAGCATAATCGGAACTCCAGCTAACAAAGGCTTAGTTCCATTAGTTTGTGGGCAAATTTTTGACATGATTGAATCTAAGAAAAAAGAGAGTCCGGAAGATCAATTTGAAGTAACCTTCTCAATGATCGAAATATACAATGAAATTGTTCGCGATTTGTTGTCAAGCAAGGGAGCTTTTGATAGGAAAGGTCTCCAACTTCATGAAAAACCAGGAAGAGGATTTCACAGTATTTTTTTATTTTCTGTTTAATTTAAATTAAAAAAATACATTATTTATTTTCAAGTTGTGGAAAAGGATTTAAAACCAACACCAGTAAATAGCTATTCAACTATTGAAAAATTAATGGAGCAGGGCAATAAAAACAAAAGTATTGCTGAAACAAAAATGAACGCAACAAGCAGGTAATTTCGTGTTTTTTAAAATTTATTTATTTTTTAACTAATTAACATAGATTTAATTATAAAAGATTTAAATTTGCCTCTTTTTTTTAATGGCTTAACAAAAAGAATTCTTAAATGACGATTAAATTATTTAATTGTTTTATTTAAGTCGAGCGCACACTATTGTTGAACTTGTTTTTAAACAGACTTTCAAAAAAGACGGAAATGAAATGCAAAGAGTTTCGGTTATTAATCTAGTAGATTTGGCAGGCAGTGAGCGCCAATCTAAAACAGGTGCTTCTGGAGACACACTAAAAGAAGGCATAGCTATTAATCTTTCCTTGACAAGTCTGGGAAATGTAATTGCGGCTCTTGCCAGCCAGAATAGTGGTAAAACTGTCAGAGTTCCGTATCGAGATTCCACTTTGACCAAACTTTTGATGAATGCTTTAGGAGGAAACAGCAAAACAGTTATGGTAAATAATTTAAAATTTTACTAAAACAAAAAAACAAGAATCTCATTTCAGGTTGCCGCTATTAGCCCAAGCGATAATAATTACGCAGAGACAGTATCCACGCTAAGATATGGTAAAAATAAGCACAAATAAAAAAAAACAAAAAAATTCAAATTTATTTTTCAGCTGACAGAGCCAAACAAATCAAGACAAATGCCAAAATAAATGAAGATCCAAAGGACAAGTTGATCCGGGAGTTACAAGAAGAAATTTCTAAACTAAAAGCCGGAGGAGTTACAATGATTGGAGGCATATCAGCTGATTTATCCAAAAAAGAGTATGAACGAGCTAAAAGAGAAATGGAAGAGAATATCAAGCGTCAACTAGAGGACAGTGAAAAACAAATGGAACGCTTAAAAGAGAGCTATGAACAGCGTTTGGCCGAAGCAATGTCAAAAGTAAATTTTGATAAATTGTGAAAAATTTTCAAAAATTAAATCTTAAAAGGCCAAAGAGTTGGATAACCAGAATATTAATGAAAAAGCTAAGATATGTCCTCATTTATCAAACATAAACATTGATCCAATGTTGACCGGTTCCTTGAAACACTTGCTCGAATATCCTGAGGGAAGAAATTTGCTTGTGATCGGTGCAGCTGATGGTGTTGACATTCAAATTTACGGATTGGGAGTGAGTGACCGGCATGCCGGAATCAGTTGGGAGAACGGTGAATTTTTTGTTGAGCCTTATCTTAATTCCAGAGTAATGAAAAATGGCAAGCAGCATGAAGAAAAATTTCAATTGAACAATTTCGACCGATTGGTTTTTGGTGCATCATTATATTACATTTTTATCAATCCTACCAAGTTTGACCAAGATTCAGAACAGTTCATTATCAATCAAGTGACAACTATAACTGTTGAAAAAATACAAAAAGAAATAGCTCAAGAAAGTGGACTAATTTCAGATGGATTCGATAAACGAGATCCTGATGAGCTGCAGTGCATTAATGAATTAATTGATTTAATGCCCATGGTCGAAGAAGCTAATCAAATGTCCATTTTAATGGATAAAAAAATGAGATATGATCTAATGATTCTAAATCCAATAGTTATGGGCGATCCGCATTCAAAACCAAAAGTAATACTTGACTTAAGAATATTTATTTAATTCTATTTGATAATTTAGCCGGTAATATTAGTGAAAAAATTTGGTACAACATTGGAATGGATATGGTACTCGGATAGATTTTTGGACAGAAAAGCCTTAATGTCCGATTATTATCTGGATTATAAAGAAGACGCAAAAGTAAATGTCTAGAATTTAATTAATCAATTTATTTTTAAATATTTAAATTTTCAGATCAATAATCCAAAATATAAGGTAAAATAAATGAAAAAAATATTTTGCGAAAATTTGAATTTTTTTCAGGAATTTGATCCATTTATTGATGCACCCGATATGCCTGTTATGATAGGTGTAGGCCTTGTCGAACCAAAATGTATTTTGCATAGAGTAATCTTACTATTTAAAATTTTGAGAAAAATATCAAGTTTTTTTTTTATTTCATTTAGATACCACTGAGTGATAATCCAAAAGTTTTTGATTATTCTAAAAAGTTGTCAGGAAGTTTGCACGTTGATCTAATGCCTTGTGACAAACAAGGCATTATTTTTGAGAATATCGAAAAGTCAATCATTCAGAATCCAGAAAAAAACTTGAACGAATTGTACTTTTTGGTCCGCATCAACAATGTGAAATGTTTATCAACCCGATATAAGGTAATTAAATTTTAAAGCATTTATCAAATGCATAATTTGTTTTTTAAAATTTTTAGAAAATTTTTTGTCAATATAAATGCTTTGGCGAAGAGCAATTTACAATGACGGATGCAGGCGGTGACACAAATAATCCTAATATTTCTCATCAAAGAATGATATCTTATTCAAAAGTTGATCCAAATGTAATATTTAAATTTTAGATTGTAAATTTCAATTTTAAATTTTTCTAAATTTTAGATTTTAAAATATTATTCGACATTTCCTTTGTTCATTCAAGTCTTTGGAGTTCAAATAAGCTCAATGAATGAGTCAAACAAAATGACTACAAGACAATGGTTTGATAAGGAAAGGAGTGAGAAAAACAATTCGGTTGAAAAGCTTCGTGAAGTAATTTCTATATTTGAATTCCAATATAAGCTTTTTACTAATTAATTTTTAAAAGGAAGTTAACAGACTTCAACTGGATCTGGATAGGACGAAAAAAAAGCTTGTAAGCATCTGATTTTTTATACGTGAAAAAATGTTTTTTTCTGTTATATTTAGAAAAACGTGGAAACTTTACTAGATTTTGCTGAAAAGAAAAAGAAAAAAAAGATTAGAGTTGATTATGTAAGAGAATGCATATTGTCAAATAATCCAGAGATAATGACCAAGTTGTATGAACTAGTAAACAAATTGAATGACAAAGATTAATTTTAAAATTAATTGAATTTTTTCCTAATTTGAATAAAGAATTTTTTAGCTAATTTTTTGGTTCGAAAAAAATATCATTTGTTTTGAAAGGCATTTACACAGAAAGGATTAGTTTTTTTTTTTTTTAAATAAAATCTTTAAAAATCAAATTCGTAAAAAGCTTTCTTTTCAATTTTTTATATTTTTTGTTTTACTTTATATTTTAAATGAAAATATTTAAACATATATTCATCACATTGTTTAATATGAAACAAATCATAAAAAGTTGTATATAATTTTTTAAATATTAATATTTTAAATTTACAATTTTTAATCATTTTATGCTTGATTTTAACTTATATGATCAAAAATCAATTGGAAAAACATGCAAATAATTTTTTTCGAGTTGTAAAATACAATTTTAAAAATAAGTTTTTTAATTCGAATCAAATATTTAATGCAACTCTAGCAATAACTTACAATCACAAACCAAAAAATATTGCTTCAGGCTTTTAAAAGCCTAAATAATATTAAGTTACAATCGTTTAAAAAAGAAAAGATTTATTTCAGAGCATCAATAGTAATTATTCATGGAAAAATAGCCCCCAGCTTAATAAAATATTAAATATTTTCGATTCTTAATTTCAAAAGAAACACTTTAGATCTTGATAATGAACTAATTTTTTTAAAATTAAAAAAAAATCCCATTTTAATCAGTTATTTTTTCTGAAATAAAATTCTTGAATTTAATTTCTAGTGACAAGAACATCAATTTAATTTTTGTGTTTATCGGAAAAAAAATGCAATCAAATATTTTTAATGAAAAATTAAGTTTTTGTGTTTTAAATCTCAATTAACAGTCATTAAAATATCAAAACTTAACTGTCAATTTTAAATAAAAAATATTAAATTCAATCAAAAAAGCAATCACGATTTTTTTACATTAAAAAATATAAGAAAAAATAGCTTGAAATGAACTATTTATTTAAAACCGATTGAATTAAATTAAATTTTAAATACGTTTTCTATTTAAAAAAAAAAACGACACTTTTAAATTTAAATTGTGTAAAAAAAACATTTACAGAAAAAACTGAAAAATGACCAAAATAATTTGAACGAATGATTTTCCTCGAGGAACTCAGTGCTCTATTGCTTATCAACACTTCGACCATATCGGTACGTCATTCTTTTTTGCTTAGGCTCCCAGTTTTTGTAAAATCTCAATAAGTCTTCCAATTGGTCATCATCATAATTGTATGCTCGTTTTCCAAATCTGTACGGCATGGCACTTCGCTTACCATACCTGTAGGTCATTCGTTTTCCATATCTATAAGTCATTCTTTTATCTAAATTGTTATCATTTTCCTCCATTGAAGCCGAGTCCGATACATCTCCAACCAACAAAGCTAAAATTTTTTCTTTGATTTCATCCTTTAATCTCTCCTAAAAAAAAGACGATTTTAATAAATAAGAGAAGAAGATCATTAATGTTCTATTCACTTACGGTATCCTCAACATCTTTGGGAATTTGATTCAATTCATCTGATTTAACAAAACTTATTGTAAATATGATAGAGATAAAGATCATTGCACAATAAATGGCTTTCATCTTCAAAAATTTTGAATTAATTTACTTTTATCTAAAAATTTGTTCTTAAAAATTTGTTAAATTTCTTGAATTTAAATAGTAAAACTTGTTATCTCTTTTACGGAACAAAGAAAACAGTTTTGAAAAATATCAAACTCTTGAAAAGTTAATTACAATTTTTAAACTGACTAATAGAACAAACTGTAAAGATGAAAAAGGAGAAACAAAAAACAAAACGCCTTGGCATTTTCAAATTACTAAAATTGATGAATTTCAAATTTGGTTTTCCAACTAAAAATAAAGCTTTAAATTAAAAATAATATCAAAAAAATTGATGCTTGTGAAACTTTATAAAATCCATTTAAATTTCCTATTAGCAGAAATCAAATTACGATCTGACTAAAAAAATAAAAATTTCCGTATATTTTTTTGTCTAAATTATGGGTTGAGCAATTGGAATAGATGCAATGAACAGCAAAGTTGTCTTTCTGTGACTACAGTTTTATTAAATACTCGAAAAATAAAGTGCACTTAAGAGCGGAATAAGTACTGGATTTAACGTCCTGCGAAGGCAGAAAAACACCTATTCCTAACAAAGATTTATCAAAATTTGCTAAATGAAATAAAATTCCCCACTATTTTATATAAATGCAAAAATAAATAAATGTCCTCCTCATAATTAGCATCATGAAATTTTTTAATAAAAAACATATAATTACTTTAACCATAACTCAAATTTAGATTGGAATAAACTTTATTGATTTTGAAATAAAAATCTTTCCAAATTTAAATGACGTTTTATTATAGCTGGCTAAAATAAATAGCGCTCTTTTATTACACAAAAAATTTAATTCAAATAGATGCTATGCAAAATCAAAACTTAACTGATGACACTATTGGTTTTTTATGATTAAAACTGAATATTTACAAATTTTATTAAAAATATTTTTTTAAAAAATTAATATTTCGCTTGTTTTTTGCGTCATATATAATCAATAAAACTGTTATGAAATTCATTCAATCTAAAAGCTAAGCAACTAAGTTAAAATTTTAAATTTAATTATCTAATTAAAATGCTTGATTGGAATATGACAAGGCATTTATAATGAAAAACTTTGCGGGTAAATTAGATTTTAAAATCAAAATTACAAATATTATTTAGTTTGAGTGACGAATCTAAACAATTTTTCTCCAAAAAAAAATAAAAATCACTTTTACTGCTCCCAATCTCAATTCATTTAAATCTTTTGATTCAAATCAATTTATTGAATAAGGTTTTATTCGAATCACAAAATCCATCTCCATCTAAATATTTTTTTAAATAAAAAATTTAATCAAAATTACCAATTCTATAGAATTCTTAAATAAAAATCCAAAATTTCTAAATATCTAGAACTATCTTGTGGATTTTAAGTAGATTTCTTTTAAAATATTAAATAACAATGTTCAAATAAAAAATAATTAAAAAAATTTACACTTTCAATAAAATTAATGTACACATAGAAATTAAATAATTTATTTAATTTCAGAGAAAATAAATCAAAAATTAAAGAAATGTTTATAAAAAAAGTGATTCTTTTATTTCCTCGAGATTTGAATTATGATTAACAATCTTTTTTCGACTCACTTAAATTAAATTTAAGTGATAATTTTGAAAAATTGAACTGGCTGGAACTAATTTTATGTCTGTTGAAATTTCTTTCGGGAATAATTCTGACTTTCTTGATCAAAAAAAAAAAAATTTTATTATTTAAATTTTGGGAATATGAAATATTTTTAAAGATCATAACCAAAAATTATTATTATAAAACGGTTTAAAATATTTTTTAATTATAAAATTTAATGTAGAAACACATTTTGTTAGACATTCAATGCTTTGCTAAATATTTTATATCTGCAAAACTGTGCAAAAAAATTTAAAATGCAGAATTATCTAAAAAACTTTATTACAAATAAACACATGACTTTCTTCACATGAAAATATGTTTCTGCATTAAACTCTTCTAATAAAATATTAATTAAAATTTTTTTTGATAATAATTTTTAAATTTGCCTTAATTTAAAAATTAGGTGCTAATATTTCTGTTCGGTTTTTGCCTATCTATAAAGTGCTTTCAATCATGACCAAAACATTTTTAAGCTGGTCTATAGAGCGCATAAATGGTTACCAGCATTATTAAATTTAATTTTTTTTATCCGATTTTAAATCAAAACTTCAGAAGTTTTTATAAGTTTAATTTTTAAAAAATAACTTGAAGCTTTAAAGGAAGTCGATAGGCTTGATCAATATTTGTCTTCAAAATAAGTATCAAAACAGGAATTGAGTGGTTTCAGATTTACCAAAAAAAAATAAAAAGGAATTTTAATTTAAAGCGCGTCACTAGTAGTCGAATTTCTATTTGCTTTCATTTGTTTCGAAAATGCTGCTTTTAAATATAGTGTCAATCGATTAGTGAGATGATAAAAAAATTTTTTGATAGCTGAATTTTTTAATTTGAAAAATTTGATTCTCAAAGATTAAAAAAATAATTAATTTAAGGTATTTGGTAAAATAATTTCTGCAGAAGCTATCAAATTTTTTTTAACTATATTTATTACAATTACTTAATTAAATTTTATTTTCAAAAATACAATCGTAAATAAATTAAATTTTTTGGTATGGTACATTTTCTTTGCTATTTAATTACATCTAATTTTTATCAATAACCCCGCAATAATTCTTAAGTAATAAAAAATCAAACACCACTATTTTTTATTAATTTAAATAATGTTTATTGGTATGTGTACAGTCTGAAATTCATATTAACAAAAAGCTTAAAAATTATTTAGAACTAAAATTTTTAAATTTAATACTTAAACTTTCTTTTTAAAATCATATATTGATATATTTATGTTGCAACCATCAGTACATTAGATGAATATAATTACTACCCATTAAAGAAAAGGTTCAAATTTCGGAGGATTAAAGTCGATAAATGATAATCAAATTGAATTGAATATTTTATTTTTCTCAATTTAAATATAAATTCTAGTAAATTTTATTTTTACACTTTTTTGAATTTCAATTTTCAAAAAAATACAAGTTTAGGACTTGAAAAATAAAAATTTCGATTAAATTAAAATTTTAACTTCTAAATTTATAAATTCGACGGTTCAAATTTTTTGATAAATTGTGATTTAAATTTAAAAAACAATTTGATTTCATCCAAAATCAGACACTTTTTTGAAAAAATCAGGCCCTTAAAATTTATTACTTGAATAATAAAATTTTTAAATTATGTTTCTCAATACTTTTTTATATTTATTAAACTCAAGGTAAATTATTTGCTAAATTAACAATGAAAATTTCTTATTTTGCCATAAATAAAAGTTGCTCAAACTTAGTGCAACACATATGACTCATCAATAAAACCAAGAAAGCTCTTGGAAAACTTAATTGATCATTTTAAAATGCTAAGCAAATTATTTTATGAACACCTTAACTTTTCAAAAATAGATAGACAAATGCCATTCTAAGCTAAATTTGAATAAATTTTTCTAAATTTAAAATTATGATTTTTAGAATCAAATAATTATATTAGAATTTCTACCAAATTCAATGTCGGATCAGTCCACTAAAGAATCATTAGTTGATCAAATAGCGAATACAGCAACTAATAAAGGCGTCATTATTGGTGTAACTATCGGGGCAGTCGCTTTTGTCATTTTAGTTGTCATTATTTTAATATGTTGCTGTTGTCGAAAAGCAGAACGTTCATGTCTAAAGAGAAGGTGAATTTTTTTCCCTATCATTTATTTATATCTTTAACCATTTTTTAAGTATTGGACGGATGGATAAAAAATTTAACAAAAGAAAGCATGAATTAGAAAGTCAGCAGCAAAAAAGGTAGCTTTCATCTGGACCTTAAAAAAATATTTTTTATATATTTTTAAAGGAGAGATGAATTAAATCAGCGACACAATGAAATTCGGAATAAATATGGTAAAAAAATTATTCAAAATCATTGATAAATAAGATTAAAAATTACTTCTTTAAAAGGATTAGGGTCTAATCCAACTGCTCAAAACCCTAAAGAAAACATTTACACTGTCGAAAACGAGCAAATTAATTTATCCCTACGTTAATTAATTTCTTAATTTATCTCAATTTTTTTTTTAATTTGAAATAATTCTTGAAATTTTTCTTAATAATTTTTGACATGAATAAAAATTGGACATTTTTTATGAAATCTAAATTAATTTAGCTTATAATTTTTAGATGATGGCTGAAAAGATTAAGAAAAATAAAAATTACTTGATCTTATTTTGAAGCTTAGGATTTTAAATGACTGCCAAAGACACGATTAAAATTGGCTGATCAAAATTTTAATATTTAAATCTGCTTTAAAAACCGATTTGGATATAAAGGTGAAATAGAATCGTAAGATTATGAATTTATATTTCGGAATTTGAAAACCTACTCATATTCATAAAATCACTCAGTCTTTTTTGTTATTATTTTTTGTAAACGGATATCTATTTAAAAAATTAATTGTTTATGTTCATTTGTTTTTAATTTTTTAAAAAATGATTTGTAAATTAAAAAAATGCTTAAACGAACCTTTTAGCTAAAATTTCAGCAGAGCCTCCTCTCAGGAATAGAATCTAGATAAACTAATCTATTCATAAAAATGGCTATTGAAAATTGAAAATAAGCAAAAAATATTCACGATTTAAATAGTGAAATAGCATTAGAAGATTTTTTTTAAATTTTAGTCATCGTTGATTATCTGCTCAAAAATTTTTTATTTAGAAATAGTCAAAGCACCTTTAAAAACCAATTAAGATACTGTTTTATTTATCAGTTAAAAAATTCATATTTATCAGAAATTTTTGTGTTTTTGATAAAATTTAATGCAATAAATTTTAATTAAGTCGTTTGCTAACAAATCCTCATATTGAAAAATGATTTTTTTTTTATTATTTATTTATTTATTTATTTCAATGAACGCCTTGAAGGCCATGTAAAGTTATAAGATTAAAAAAAAGAAAATATAATAAGACAAAAAATTTGATAGTTTTTAAATAAACATATAAGAGAAATATTAGGAAAAAAAGGATCTAATTTGAAAGATGATTCATGTATTTTTATTTGGATGAGTCAATATTTTTTTTAAATGGCTAGTTATTTTTGATTCCAGTCTTTAAAAAAGGCTTTTTCAAAATTGCTGCCACGACTCACTAATTTGACTGACAATGATGATCCTTTTGAAAAACTTGAATTATTACATTAAAGCTAGGAATTAAGAAAATGAATTATTGGCAGAAATAGAGTATCAGAGGTTGGACCCATGTAGACTCGTTCTTATGGTCATACCATAAACCCAAAGCTCTATTATGAAAATTTAAAAACAAATAAAAGTATGTATAACGACTGAAAAATTGACGAGAGCTTGATGGACATTTATTTGGCCTTCATTTAGTATTTCTTAGTCAAAATCACAGTTTAATATTTCACTCCTAGAGGACTAAATTTTACTAACAAAGGCAAGTTGAAGCTGGATGCCACTAATTTTTTTAGCTAAAAACCATAATGGTTTATATTTGGAGATTATAAATTTTCTGCTTTTGTTTAATTAATAAATTAAAAACGATAAAAAAGGAAAAACATTTTGACTAAATATTTAATTAAATAAATTAAAAGTATAATTTTAAAAATCAAACAACATCTGCTTGATTCTAATAGAGAGTAGATATAAAAAAATAATTCGAAATTTAATCTGTACTTAAAACCAGAATAAAAAATATCTAAATTAATAACTTTATTTAATTAATTAAATTTGAATTTTAATTCTGTTAATTTTTTTAAACCGAATTAAAAGAATCCTTAAAAACCTGTTATAATAAACGAAATACAGATAAATTTTATTTGAAAAATTATAAATGAACAAAAAATTTTAAGTCTAAAAGTTCAGTTGCCAAGAAATCAAAATATTATTGGTCCTTTAATTTGTTCAATTTATTTTATCACATTTTAATACTTAATTGAAAAAAATATTATAGATTATTCTTCAAATTATTAATTTTATGTATATGATTTATTTTCCTTAACATTTTCCATTTTTTTCCTATATTTGAGTAAAATTCTACAAATATTGAAATTACTTTATATAGCATTGAATCACTTAGACTTTTAGAACCCATTGAATTTTCAAAAAGCTTCAGTTTCTTCTTTAAATTTAGTCGTACAATCTGACATTTAAAAATTACTGAATATTTAATAGTTACTCTTGTTTAAACAATTAAAATTAAAATTCTTCATAATTACTTCATTAAAATAGACATTTTTGATGTGCTTTATTATATTTTGCTGTTAATTTAATTTAATTAGTCAATAATCAATCAAATAAAATAAACGACATTTCAAAAAATTTGGTAATGTATCAAACTGACAAATCTGATTTTTAGATTTAAATATATCAAGATCGATTTGAACTTTTGAATTTAATTAATTTAATGAAATAATTTAATCAAAAAGTAAACAATAAAAAACAAAGAATCAGAATTTCAATTTTATCCTCATGAAAAAGAACGATGTTTAATGGCACAAAAATATCGATTTAAAAAAAAAACTTAAATTTTACAATTGATTTATTAAATATCTGTTTTTTGAAAATAAAAATAATATTTTGTTAATCGATCATCACTATCTCGAAAAAGATTCAGTGAAAATTCAATTATCACCGGAAAGTTTTAAATATTTCCAATCGGATTATTGATTTTCCTGATTGAATTGCTGTTCTGATTAATGAAAAATAGTCCTTAAAAATTTAACACCTCAATCAGATTACACTTCCTGGACTTGAGTCAGAAATAAATCCGAAAGTAACTAAAGTGTTCTTGTACTAAAATTATACTGAATTTTTCTATTTATATTTAAACAAAATTGAAAAGAATTCGACTGTCTTGAATATAATTTAGAATTTTGAATTTAGATTTCTAATTCCAACTAAATTTAAAAAAAACTGTTAATTAAAAAAATAACAATTTTATTTTTGATATTTTTGAATGAAATATCCAACATTTATTTTGCTCTGGAATCAAGCAAATTGATGTCTAATAAAATTGCCAAAATTTCTAACTTTTACAATAGTTAATATTATCTCAATCTAAACTATTAAAATTTAAAAAATTCAAAATAAAAAAAATATCGTTGTTGTTTTTATCAATTTATTTAAAAACAATTAACAATCGTTATATTTTTTACTTTCAGTTTTAAAAAAAATCAAGCCTAAAAAATTTCACAATCAATTCCAATTTAGCTGATTATTTTCAAATCTAAGTTTTAAGTTTCAATCATATGAAAGTACACCCGTCCAGCATATATACTTAATAAAAAATTTACAAAAAAAATTATTACAAAAAAAATTTTTCATATGATTGAATTCTTAATTTGAGAACTTTTTTACTTTTAAGAAATACAACAATTATTTAGGCTAGTTTTATGATAGATAAATGCAGTTTATAACTGAGATTAAACATTACTTATGTTGTTTGCCTATTTTTTATTTCTAAATGAACAATAAAAATAGAAAGAAATAATCATCATCTTAAGTATTTTAAATTTTAAAGATAATTTTTTTTCGAAATAAAAAAAATCATATTATTTGCGAAGTTAATAAAGACGAAAAAGAGTGTTAAAATTAAAACTCAGATAAAAATTGATTAGTATTGTGAAGAACAAGTGCTTTTAATTATCTTCAATGATTAATAAAAATTAATTTTTAGTTTGAAATTCATGCAAGAACTTTAGCTAAGCTTTTTTTTGGAAATTAATTTTTTTTGTTGTTTTCAATATTTTTTTTTATTAATTTACTCATTAATTAAAAATTTTCATTATTAATATTAAAATAATTATGTAAAATGCGGCGGCTAAAAAACATTGAGTGGGTTGTCAGACATAACATGACAGCTGATGTATTTAAGAGTTGCTCATCCATCATGCATGGTTTTAAAACTGTCTTTTGGAAGTGAGCTCATAAATTTAAGATTATAATTTTATTTATTTGACTGATTTAACAAAGATATATACATTTTTAAAATAAAAAATTTTTGATTTAATTTTTCTTAAGAATTTTTTAATCAAATGAGCCAAACTTATGAAAAAATTTAATAAAAAATTTTCGAAAGTATACATACAAAATCCCAAAAAGATACAAAAGGATAAAATGACTTCCATATTGAAATTACAAAATAATAATGATAATTGAATTCGTGACAAAAATACTAATAAATAATTTTACTAAAATTTCTCTAAATAATAAATAATTTTTGTAAAAACGATATCATTTGATATGATATAATCATATGATATGTTTAAAAAGTTTAAATAAGGAATGGCAGAAATTTAGCTGTTTATATAAATGGAGACCAATTTATCAAAATTTATCTTAAATAAATATTTTTAGACATTTATTATAATTAATCCGTATTAAAAAAATAATTTAAAATTACACTTCAATCCACGGTGACCCTGTTTTACAATTCAATTTCGTTAAATAAATGTATAAAATTTAAAAAATTAAAAAAAAAAATTAAATTAAATATCTTTTTGATCAACACTAGAAGAACCTTATAATATAAAAATTAAACAATTGATTTTATCATGAATAAAATTTTTATTTAATCATTCAAAAATCTTAATTCTACATTTGAAAAATTAACAATCTACCTAATATTTAAGTATTTAAAACAAAAATATTGACCTATTATATTACTTAACTGACTTCTTTCATTCAAAAGCAAAAAATTTAATTGCTTCTTTAACAAATACACCAGCTTTTCATCATTTTTTATGGATTAAATATTCGTAATTTCGAATTTTAATTTTTTATTAAATTAATAAACTCAAATAAAGAAAATGGATCTAATGACTAAGTGGTGTATCAAGTGTTATATTGATTCAGTTAAAATTATATTATTTTAAAATGGATTTTACTTGTTTTCATATCACCAATTTTACGACTAAAATTTATAATGCGGTCATTTTTTCGGTTTTACAATTATTTTGTAGCAATTAATTTTCCTTTTAATTAATAAATTCTAAGAAAATGAACCATTTTTTGTCACATTCAATATAAATTCAATTATTTAAATTGTTTAATAACATCAAATGGACAACATTATCTTTCAATTGAAAATAATAAAAATTATATCTTTCATTTACTTTCGAAGAAAGTTATATTGAATTATACTTAAATTTTAATTCAGAAAAAATTACCAAAAAACAAAGAAGAATGAAAAAATTACTAAATCTTAAGACAAGTAAAAAATTGAAATAAGATTATTTCTCTTTTAAATTTAATGAAATTTTTGAGACAAGAGTTTTTTTCAAAAGCTGAAATAACTGATTTAGACTGATTATTAGTTGAGAAATCAGAGAATTATTTAAGTTACATATAGCCTCTTTATGAATGTTACAAGAGAATAATTTTTATTGAATTTTAAATATAATTACGGCAATACTCGAATTTTATTTCTTGATGTCATTTATTTAAAAATGAACTCTCTTTACGTAGACAATTTTTGAAATTTAATCTTCCGGTGTCTATACATAAGGCAATAGAATGAAAATTTTGAAATTAATCTTTTTAAATGCTTAAATTTTAATTATTCAATTATTGTTATTAATAATTAATTATTTTATTCGAAATATAAAAAAAAATTTTATTTCTAATTATTTTATTTCTTTAGAAAATTTGTTCATTATTAATGCTTTTTTAATTTGAAAAAAATCGACCAAAATTTGAAAAATTTATTTTAACTTTCACACATACATAATAAAATAAAAAAGTCTAATTTTCAATAAATTTTACAGTTACATTTAAAATTTTCAAATTAAAAATGTAATAAAAAAATAATTTTCTCAAAAACTGCAATAAATATTTTTATTTTAAGCTTATTAGAAAAAGAAATAAATTATCAAAAACACTTCAAAACAAATATTAGCAAAACGCTTAATCACATATGTACGGGTCAGTATCAATTCTTTGAACAAATACATTGGTGGTTTCGTCGTCGTTTTGGTAATCAATCATTTCTTTTTGTTCAACAATTTCTTTTGATAATTTTGAGCTTACTGGCTTTTCATTTGGATGTTTTAAAGTTATCTTAATAAAAACAAAAAATAATAAGAAAATTCTAAATTTAAATTAATTACATTAAACTTGAGCGGATCTGATTCATGTTTTGTCAGCACAACATTAACTGGAGTGAACAACTCCAGTTTTTGAATTGCTTCTTCTCTATGTTTATCAGTAACCTTCCATTTGAAAGAAAGTTCCTGTTTTGAGTCACTATTGACATAATTAATACTCTCTTCAATTATATCCAATTTGTCACAATAAATTCTTTTTGATATTCCAAGATCAACTATCAAAACATCAAATGAATGATCTTTAATTTGAATTACACAAGCAACTTCTTCCAAGGGACCACATTCGTTGACAAAAAGTGCAAAGAACATTTCGGAACTTTTCTCGGAGCAAATTCTAGCACTATACTTTTTGTCATTGCAGTTCTCAGCAATTGTTTGCAAAAAAGTTGGATCACGAGAAGTCTCAGTACAATGGCCTAGCGAAGCTGCAAGAAGACGGTGCACCAAGATATCTGGATAGCGACGGATCGGAGAAGTAAAATGAGTGTACAAAGGAACAGCTAAACCATAATGATAAAATTGCTCTTTTGGTATGTTACTCCCTGAGCAAAAGTATTGAGCAAGTTGCATAGTTTTGGTCAACAAACATGTTAAAGTTAACGATGACAGCGTACTATCTTGCTGAATTGTTTCCAAAAAAGCTTGAATCGAGTTTGATGATGTCACGTCACAGTCAAAGCCATTTGATTTAATTGTTTCACTCAAATCGGTTAGTTGCTTTAAATTTGGGGTCGGATGACGTCGCAGAATAGCTTTAAGCGGAAATTGTTCATAAATATGATGAGCTACTGCGATATTTGCCAGCAACATAAATTCTTCGACTAAACGGTTGCTATCTTTTTGCTGATAGACCGAGTAGCCGAATGGAAGACCTGAGTCTTTGTTAAGTACATAATTTAATTTTACTTGGTTAAGTACCAAGCATCCGTTTTTGAAACGTTTTTGTCTCAAAGCTTTGGCAATCTAAACAAGAAATTTAAATGAAGTCAACATTTTTAGTTTTTTTTTTTATAATTATTAAGAATAAGGAGTTCAATTTTAAATATATTTAAATAAAGCTGCTTGAGTTCATAATATCATTGAAATCAGAATTTCTAATTTTAGACTTCAAATACCTAATCTACGTAATTGAAAAATTAATAAAATTGAAATTTTTTAATTTTTTTCATTCTGTTAAGATTTATCAGAGAAAAAATATAAAATTAAGAAAATGTTTCGTTTTGGATTTTAAATTTTAATTTTTTAATATAAAACTGCTTCACATGTTTGAACATTTAGCAAATCAAAAAATTGATTAATTCTCAAAAAAAAAAAACAGAAATTGTTGAAATATAACTTGTTTTAAAAATTAAAACTTGAAAAGTTTTCAAAACTTTAATTATCAAAAGAAATTTATAGACTTAATAAGTTATTTAATTCATTTTGAAATAAATTCATATTTGATTTTCACAATCTTTAAATTATAGCATATTTCAAAAATAAATATTTATCGTTTAACGATTATTAGTCACGAGATAACCAAATTATGACCCCTTAAAATCATTTAGTCGGACTGACTTAATTTTTTTCTAATCTTTTAAAACCAAGTCTTTAAATTAAAAAAATGAAAATATTTTCAAGATTCCTTGCCAATTTGATGAAAAAATTTATAATTATTTAATCACTAATATTTATTTATCAATTTAAAAAAAAATTTTATTCTTTCTCATGGTTTTAAATGCCAGAGTAACCAAAGCAGCGCTACATTTTAGGATTTGAATAAAAATTTTGAAATAAAAGCAATAAAAAACGATGAGAAATTTTTAAATTCATTTATTTTAACTTAGCACATTAAAATAATGAGTCGGGTCAATTTGACCCGCCGGGCTTTCAAGTATAAATTTTTTTTTACTATTCAGATAAATTTAAACCATAAAGTAACATAAAATTTTAATTATTTTTGAAATACGAATTAAAGTGAAAAAAAATTTTTAATATCTTTTTCAAAGTTTAAAACCTAAAATTGGGTCAATTTGACCTGCCCAGCTTTCTAGTGATAAGTTTTAGGATTTATGTAGGGATATCACTAGTTTGAAGTAAAGAATTAAATATTTAAATAATAGAAACATACATTATTTAAAATGTCTATTATTTTGTTCAAAAACAATGTTTTGATGACCTTGTTTTCAAAGTCGAGTTAGGACAGCTGAAATTGGAATTTAAGCAAAAATTCAACAATTTTTCAATTTTCAATTTCTAATTTACTTTTTAGGCTTCGAATTAAAAAGTTTAAATAATCACAACTTGTATTTTTAAAATAATGTCTAATTCAGATTTCAAATTTTTAGACTTTAATAATTAAAACAGGATGCATATTAACTCGTCATATCATTAGTTAAATTGTCATATTAGAATAAATATTATCACAATATGGATATTTAAAAGAATTGTAAAATTTCATACAAAACTTCCAATACAAAAAGAAAAAAATCTTATAATTTTTGTTTTAATGGTTAAAAACTTTTTCTGAAGATAAAACAAAGTGAAACAACTTTTTTTATTAAAGAAAATACAAATTTTTAACATTTGAACAAAAGTAGTAAGATTTTTTTCTACTTGTATCCGAAGTTTGGTATGAAATTTCACAATGTCGTAATTAAATTAAAAAATTTGATTAATTAATAGTAATTATTAATTAAAACTTTAACTAATAGTTATCTAATCTTCTAATTTTTATAGGACAATCAATTTTTCTTTATATGATGATTTAATTATTTATATGACGGCTAAATATTTTACTTTATTATTTTATTTAAATTAATTTAACATGTTTGCGATGGGAAAAACTTTATATAAAAATGAATTTGTAGTTAACATAATTTCTAGAAGAGAAGACAAAAGTTAATGGAAGAAATTAATTTAAAAAATTTCTAATCTTTTTAAAATTTAATTCCAACATAAAATTTTAAATCTATGCTTAAAATTGTTTAATTTAGTTTAAAAAATTAATAATAACTATCTATAAACACTAAGTAAAAATAAGAGAATGGAGTGAATCTTTTATGTGATTCATATTTTCATTCCTTGAAGATCGTGTTCGATAAAGCATCTACTGCAACTTTCAGTAGGTAAAATTTTTTTAAGTGAAAAATTTAAAAAGATTTTCTTAGAGCCTTTGACATATTTTCGATTCAAATGCATGTTAATATTTTATAGGGACACTAATCAAATTAATCAAAATGAGAAAATTATTAGAAAAAATAAAAGAAAAATTATGCTTGTCAATCTCTTGGTAAAAAAAAAACTCTAATTTAAAATAAATACTTACACTTTGAAGATTTAGAATAGTAGTTTTTATCTGAGTTAAATTGAATTCTTTACGAATTGGCGGAAATTCAGCTAAATCAAAATTTTTCTCCGGATTTTCTATAACTTTCTGTGCATGATCGTAGCTTAGCTTAACAGCAGAATTTATTACTGTCTTTCCAAACCATTCATCAACTATATCTCCATTGGATCTCACTTTCCAAATTACTGAAAAAGTCAATCTATCCGTGTCCGGATTCAGACTGCACAACTGCTCACACAAAAGACGCGGAAGCATTGGGATTACTTTTTGCACCAAGTATACACTAGTGGCTCTCTCACAAGCACATTTGTCTATCGGGCTGTCCTCATTTACAAAATAGCTTACATCAGCTATATGAACACCTACTTCAAATAAATCGTCTTCTAATTGAACACAATGCAAAGCATCATCCAAATCCCTGGCAGTTGCTGGATCAATAGTAAATATGCACACATTCCTCAAGTCTTTTCTGTAGTCGAATTCTTCTTGAGGAATGGACCAAGGTGTTGCAGGCAAAGATTGTATAACCTCATCAGTAAACTCTGAATAATCAATTCCATTTTCCATTAGAATAGCCTCAGTCTCTGCCTCAATGTTTCCATCCTGACCAATCGATCGCTTCAGCTCTCCAATTGCATATTTTGAATTGGACGGTATGTCCAATATTTGAGCCATAAATAAAGTGTTTGCGTATATTTGGGGATTTTGGTAGAAATCTGACGGACACTCGTCCAATTTTATTTTCATTCGAGGAATTCTTGAATCATTGGGCGAGAACAAAGCAAATTCTTTGTTTTTATCTTGGAACAGCTTCAAGTGTCCCACTGCCCAGCGATTGTTCTTTTTTTCAATAATTCCAACAACAAATCCTGTACGCTGCAACCAATTATTCGGAATTTTGTCCAACAGTTCTTTGCGTGAAAAGCATAGTGGTGCAAGATCGATTAGATCTTTTTTTTCATTTTGATTTCGGCCATTTTTTGTTTCTTCATTTTTTTTTATCAAATTATCTAGACTTCCATTTAAATTAACTTCTCGTTGAAAATGGCTGATCACTTCCACAATTTTTCTCTTAAACACATCGACCACTTTCCAAGAATACTTCTCTTTAAGCTTTACAGCAACTACATCGTTGTTAAGGGCTCGATTTCTATCTTTTAAGCCATTTATATAGATGTCCGAGCCTCCACTCTTTACAAAAAATAAAAATACTCTCCAATTTAAATTTCAAAAAAACCTTACTGGGTCCGTCAAAAAAGCATCCTCGTAGCTACGTGGATTAATTCTTAGTTTTCCATTTAATAAAGTTCCGTTGCTCAAACCCTCTGCTATGGAACCGGGATCCCAATACTGATCATAGACAATTTGCTGACTATTCACAGAGGACACTGCAGAGGCGGATTTTTTCATTTGATTTTTTTTTGGGCTCATTTTTGACTCAATTGTTTGTGAGTTTTTATCTCGTTTAAAATTCTGCTTTGCAAATTTATCCTCATTGTCAATAAAATTTTTAGGACTAAATTTGCTCGTTTTGTTCCAATTTGAAATTTTGTCATTTGATGTTGTCCTAAAATTTTGTCTGACAGATGTTTTGTAGGGTGCTTGGCTCAAGCTAACCAAATTCGGAGGTGGAATAGAAATTTTAACCGGCTTAGTTTTATCTTTAATTTCAGTTTTCGAATTGATTTGTTTGAAGTTTTGGTCGTTATCAAGCTTTATCGAGCTCATTTTTTGCTCTATTACAAAACTTGTTGTTTTTACTTCAATAATTGAGTTGTCAATTGCTTGGATATCGTTTTCCATTTTGTATTTTTTGATAAAAATTTCACTTGTAAAACGTTTGATTTTACTTTGGGAAACAATGCGAATCTTATATTAAATTTATTATTTCTAAAAATTATGAAATTAAATTTAAATATATAACATATTCTTAATTAAGTATATTTATTGCAGTTTTAAGTTAATTTTGGTTCAATTTTTAAATTCATTAAACATTATTTATTTGTTTAACTGTGACGAGCTAAAGCTCCTTATGATTAGAAAAAAATTAAAAAATATTAATTGAAATTAAACCAAAAGTAGCAATTAAACGATGGAAAATTTTCCATCTAGAAATAAAAATTGGGATTTTTAATCAATATAATCATACTCTAGAATAACGAAATGTCAATAATTACGAAATTCTACACAAATAAATAATCTAAATGAACTTTACAAAATAAATTTTTAAGGCCCAAAATTTTTATATTTTAATAAAAAACAATCTTTTAAAAAATTACTTTTCTAAACTTAGTATGTTTAATAGTTTTTTGCTTAACTAATTGAAACGTATTTTCAATTAATTTAGATTATTTTTTTTGAAATAGCGGTATTTTCATTAAAAATGGCGGTATCAAATTAAAAATTATACGCCAAATTTCAATACTTAATGGCAATAATTAGCTTGCACATTAAAATGGATCAAATTTTTAAATTTTAAACCTTTAAAAGGATCAATTATTTCCATTGTGTAAAAAACCAGGAAAGATCTATAGTATTAACAAATCTTTAGAGTTAACATCTCCTATCAATTTAACCATAAAAATCTATTGCGGTCTAAATTTAAGTGAGAACAAAATTTTTTAGCTGATAAATTGTGAAGTTTGGTACAAAAATCAAAAACAAAATATTAAAAATGCCAAAGCTCAATTTCTGAAGGGCCAAAACATGTTCTGTAAATTGTAGCATCTGATGATGAACAAGATCCTTTGTTCCACCATTATACTAATTTTTTAAAACTGCAAAATTTTGAACATTGTGAATTTTAGTACAAAAAACAAAAACAAAAAAAAATATAAAAAAACGCTATAACTGCTGTGCAAATTTAGCAAATGATACATCCTTTGTACCACCAAAAGTTGAATTGGATTTTTAATATGACATTATATCCCAAATTTTCAATTTTCTGAGTTTTGCAGATTTATTGCAGAATTTTGTAGAATCAGTATATTGGTGGTACAAAGGATATATCAGTTGCTACAATTTACAGAACATATTTTGGTCCTTCAGAACTTAAAATTTCGTACTTTTAATACTATGTTTTTGATTTTTGTACCAAACTTCATAATGCCCTTGCAATATTAATTTAGAATTATTTTTTATTTGAAACTGAAAAAAATATTTGAAACATCGCACTTATTAAATGTTATTTCAACATTGGATACATTTTGTAATTTAAACGCAAAAAATTAAACCAATTCAATTTCCATATTAATTTTAAATGATTTTATTAAAGTTATTAGTTAAAATAATTAAAAAATTAAAAATAAACTTTTCTTTTCTTCAAAAATTAATAAAAGAACACAATTTATACATCTATAAAGAATTTAATCGAATTTTCTTAAAGAGATAATTAAGAGATAATTTTAATTATTGGTTCGGGCAGTAGTTCGGCTGGTTCGGTTCGGTTCGGTTCGGCTGATGGTTCGGTTCGGTACGGTTCGGCCGCTGGTTCGGCTGGTTCGGTTCGGTTCGGTACGGCGCCGCTTATGGTACGGTACGGCACCGCTTATGGTACGGTTCGGCGGTCGCGACCTTAGGGGGCATGTCGTTTTTGAAATACCCACTGTAAATTTACGAAATAAAAATAGGTACAAATGAACAAAAAAAATAAATATTGTATATTTTTTTGTCCATTTAAATTTAGTACTGTTGGTAAAATCTAGCATAAAAATTATTGAAAACAAACTGAATTCTTAGAATTAATAAAGATCTGATTCTAAAATCAGAAATTAAAAAAAAGTAAAGTTTGATTTATTTTTAAACAAAATTTTATAAGTTAAATTTAAACATATAAAAGCATATAAAATGCATTAGCACATGACAAATTCTGTAGTATAAATTTTAAATTATTTTTGTTTAGATTAAGAATTTTAGTTATATTTTACAAAGAAATGATATGGACAAAAAATATAACGAGATATTTAGCCAAAAATATCAATCATTTTAATTCTAATTTAATTAGGACTTCAACTAACTATCAAGTTAAAGCTTTCAAAAAATCTTATAATCAACAAAAATCTCATCCAAAATCCGAATCCTCAACTAAATCGGTTGGAATTGTTTCAGATATTTCTAAAATTTCGACTATCACTAGATTTGAAGATGAATTAGCTTTTCGAAGAAGTCAAGCTTCAAATTCCATTCTTTTCAAAATTGAACATGAACATGATTTAAACAATTTAGTTGATGATCTGGAAAAAATCGGCTCCAAAATTTCCAATATTCTCGTTATGGATGAAGCTAATAATTTGAACTCAAGAGCAGTTATGGTCGAGTTTTCATGCAAAAAAAGTACAGATGACATTCTAAATAATTTTGGCATCCATTTTTCCAATAATGATCATCTACCATGTAAAACAAGACTTATTGTCTATCGAAGTCAGACCAAAAGAGACAACCAAAAAACTCATAGAAAAAATTTTATTACTAAAAATTTTACATCAAGCGAAAGAGACCAAATCAACAACCCAAATATAAAATTGAGCGAAAAATTCTCATTTTTAAAACCCTCTCAAACTCTAGACAACCAGATTAGAACTATTTATGATAAATTCAAGCTAGACGAAATTGGCATTCGAATTCGATTTTTCGTCGCTTCCATAATCGAAGAATCATTTTATAGTCTATTTAGAAATTGTCTGTGTCTACCTTTCGGCTCATCGGCAATCAATTTCGGACACAGAACTTCTGATTTGGACCTTTTGTTCTCAATAGATAACACATTTTTCAATACTCAACTAGATGAAAAAAAACAACTTCGTCTAAACGGAAAAATGATATTTTACTCAAAATATGGCAGAAATGAAAAAGAAAGAGATTTGGCTAAAAAATTTTTAGAACTGTCAAAATTTATTTTGTCAGATATCCTTCCGAAATTCAACGTGAGACAATTAATCAAAGGAGCTAGAGTTCCCATTTTGGAATTCGATTTTGAGCTTCCATCTGCTCAAAAGCTTAACTGTGATCTTTCAATGAGTAATTTACAAATTTCATTTCAAATGACAAAATTGTTCTGGACTTATACCAAAATGGACAGTCGTGTTGCTCCGCTTATATTTTTTTTAAAGTATTGGGCAAAGATTACCGGTGTGACAAACACTTTCCGTCCAAGTCCAAACATAACCAATTTTCAGCTAACTGTTCTAATTTTAAATTTTCTTCTTAGACTTGATAAACCTCTGATTGTTCCGCTTGAAAATATAATAACTTACATTAAAGGAAAAGGACCCGATATAGAGCTCAAATATTTAGTCAATGACAATCTTGATATTGTGGAGATAAAAGAAATTGTCAAAGATAAAAATAAGATAACTTTGAATGAATTGATGATGGGCTTTTTTAATTATTATTCTAATTTTGATTTTGATTCTAATGTAATTTCGTTATCAAGACAATTGAATATAAAATCAGATCAGTATAAGCATGAGTCTCTAGTTATACTGAATCCTTTTATGCCTGAAATGAATGCTTCGAAGAATGTAAATAGAAAATTACTGAAAAAATTCGCATTCTTTTGCAATCAGTCGTATGAAATCATGCAAGCTAATGATTCTTTAGATTTAGTTAAATTTTTAGAAATTCTTAAAGAAAAATCTAAGGGGTTTAGTGATGAATCGACAAAAAGTTTGGCGGACCAAATGAACGCTTAATAAAATTTGAGAAGAATTTAATTTTTTTATTATTTATTATGAAGTCGATTTAAAATTCGATTTTTTCAACTTTATTTTAGATAAAATTTAAAAGCTAGTTATAGAAAAAAAATGGTTCAAGTGCATTTTACGGACAAGCAAAAGGAAGCCGTCAACATACTGAACAGCTTTGATGAATCAAGTAATTTTTTAGAACCTTAGATATTCGCTAAGTTGTATATAAATTTAGAAAAAAATTTGCAAATGGAAGTTTGAAAAAATATGTTAAATTTGATATGAAATTTATTTATTTTTTGGTTAATTCTTGTTTTATATTGAAAGGAATTTAAATTAGAAAAAAAATAACATTTAAATTTGGGAAAACCTCAGAAATTCTTTGGTAAGTTACTACCCTTTAATTATAAACATTTAATTATTTTCAATATGAGAATTGAAGAGTTTTTGTTAAAATATGAGTGTTTTAAAATTTCCAGACCCACTGATCATATAAATTTAACTAAAAAACCGTTAACTAATATTGAATCATAAACGATATTTAAAAATACTTGAAAAATTTTTGATATCAATTTTATGACCAATTTTAGTGTTTAATGAAGTTTTTATTTTTATTTAATTTAGTTCTAAAATTTTATAAATATTGAGAATTCAAGATGTTTTAAATGTATTTTAAAACTGAAATTTGATAAAAAAATTTTAAATTGTCGAAATTTTTTTTATTTTTTATCAATGATTCTAATTATTTTTAAAACTTTCACAAATATACTCAGAATGACACCGTCAATGCCACCGCCTTTCTGTACCCTACTAAATATCATATTACTTAAGTCACGTGTTCACACATTCCAAAAAAACAATAACTTTAAAGCTGTCTTAAATTAATATAATGCGATTTTAAATAAAAAAATTAAGTTTAAATTTTCTTTTTGAAAATAACTATAACTTGTTAATTTTGTAATTTTTTAAAAAGGAAATGAAAATTTTATCATGGATTTTAATTTTTTTTAAAAACTTAATACAACTTGAAGTTTATAGCCTTTTAAAATCTTAATGCTAATTCATTCTACAGAAAAAATTTAATTTTTTTAAGTTATCGGAGAGTTTTGTCGGATTTCAACGGAATCAATTCACAAAGAAATAAACATCAAAACTCTAAACAATGCTGCAGGTATATTTTGAATTTTTTTGAGTTTCAAATTATTTTTCAAAAGCCAAGTTAAATATTCAACCATCACAGTTAAAAGAAATGCTGGATTTTATCGCTTGGGTTTTAGTTGAAGGAGCTAGATTAAGTGTAAACTTTTTAAAATATCTAATAATCAATAACTATTAAAAATTTAATTTAATTAAGATAAATGAAAAAGAGCTTCAGGAATCGTTATTGATGGCTGGCGTAAAAGATCAGCTAGCTAGTATTGTTGTTTCAAGTGTAATGAATAACTCTAATTTATTACAAAACTATATGGGTAATATGCGAATAAATACACTATCTTACAAAAATATGGAATGGAGGTTAGATGTAAAGTTAGCAACACGATCTATCTTGGAGTTGTTAGAACCAGAAGTAATCCTAAAATTTGATTTTAATAATGGAAATGATAAAAAGGAAGTTAAAATTTTGCAAACCGATATAGTGAATTTAAATAATTTGACAAACAATTTAGAAGAGGCTTTGAATGAGATAAAGAGCAACCATTGCAGGCGTGTTTTTCGAAACATTGTCTGATATATTTTTCAAAACAAATTTAAATTTTTAAAATTTTAATTTTTAAATTATTTTTTTTATATATTTTTTGAGTTTTAATTTTAAAATCTAAATAAAAACAAATTAATTTATTAGATTAAAGCTAATAATTTTTCAAATAATTTTCTTGTTTTTGAGAATTATCAAATAAATATTAACTCTGCTAATTAAATTTTTCACTACAGTGAAGCGAAGCATAAAATGCAAATTTGGTCTAATAACTTATTATCAGGAAATAATTTTTGGTTTAATTAATATTAATTATTTCAGTAAACGCCTTGGTGTAAAGATACAACAAAAAGAAAAAGAAAACTGAATTAAAGATAATCAAAAAATTCAAACATGACTATACAGAAAATATATGTCTGACTTCTTTCTTTTTTTATGTATTTGGTAATTGAGATGAAAAAATAATTAGTTAAAAAACATGAAACAGAAAATTAATACACTCTCCTTGAAAAAATTTTATTAATCAAAATTTGATGCTACATTGAAATGTTGCATTAAATTCGAATCTATTAAAAAATATTTTTTCATAAACAGAATATTAGGCAGAATCAAATAATTTTATAATTTTAGATTTTCATATTTTTTATTTTCTAACATTTTTTGTGCAATATTTCAGAGAATTAAAAAAAACATTTTCCATTAAAAATCAAAAATAAAAATTTTTCAGAATCAATCTAAAAATCTAGAAATTTAAAATTATTTATATTTTGCTAAATATTCCATACTCTTCAGCAAAAGTTGTTGTCTGAAAAAAACTAAAAAAAATTTCAGAATTTTCTGAATTCTCTGAAATTTTACTTTGATTTAACTTGAATAAATGGAGTTTTGATAATTCTATGAAATAGATTTTTCGTGTAAATTAGACGCGTGGAGTTTGGGGTAATGGGGTTACTTTGTGTTAAGATTAAAAATTTGGAATTGGATTTACTAATCAAAATTAAATTAAATTTGTTTTATTTATTTAAAAAAAATAGTCAATTTTTTGATAAAAATTAATTTTTCAATAAAAAAATAAATTAATAAAGATTATCTATAATTTTTCTTCAGACTTAATATAAATCCAGCTTGAGATAATAAGAATCTTGATTTAATTATCCATTTGACATAATAAAGCAGTTCCTTAAAAACAATAAATAAATCAAAAAATAACAAATAATTTTAAGTTTAATTACCTCTTCCGATCCAATGGCTTTCTGGCTTATCCGATGTTAATCGCATTGAAATAACAAAATTTGTACTATGTCCAGTCGTAGATAATACACCCCTTCTCTCACTTGTTTTGTAAACCGGAGCTGTATAAGTCTGCTTAGGCTGAATATCATCTTTTTTAATAGGCAAAATCAAAATAATCGGCATGGGATCCTGTATCTGTTTTGGATAGGATTCTGCTAGACGTCTTGTCTTACGATCCCATCTTGCACCGTCCAAGAAAAGACCTTTAATATACGCGCCATCTTCTGGTGGTGTCGATGGCTCTTTGTCATCCATTACTTCGTAATCAAAGGATAGCAAATCAATTGGAATAGTGTATTTTCTGGAAAAATTTTGCTGGACACCAGTCAAGAAAGCTTGAGTAAAAAAGAATCCAGATACCCAAAATGTACTTGGTGCACCATCATTATACCAATCCTAAAGTTTAAAACAAAAAAAATTTTTCTATATTAATAAATAGAAAAATTAAATTACTTGTAAAAATTTAAGTCTAGCTAAAAAGTCATTGACATAACTTCCCAAAGGCTTTAGCGAAGGATAAGATTTTTTTTTCCACGTGTTTGGTATTTTTCCTGTCATCAAACTTAGATAAACTTCTTCCAAATCTGAGTTCATAACTACAAGACCCTTAATGGCTTTTTGAATATCGACCAAAGTTGATCTAACTACTGACAACAGGCGGTTAAATCTGGTCATTTCTTGTACCAACACAGTATTCATGCTTTGTTTATATTCTGTAGGATATCTTCTCAGAGCGGCCTCGGTATCAAAATTTTTCGGTAGCTTGGCCAAAATGTCTCCAGCCACTTGACCGATTATGTCATCATCAGATTTTCCATCTCCTCCTCCAGCACTTCCCTTGCCCTGAGTCAACAATATATTGTCAAATAGAAGCTTAGTTTCATTTTGATCTTTGGTTATATCTGCATTTTGGTGCATACCAAAAATATTCGGCTCACTTATTATCGGTAATTGGTTAATATAATTCAAATAGCTGTCATAATCTCCATCTTGAGGAGCATAATAAAGGCCACCCTCATCGAATTTGTAATTATCATCTTCGACCACTTCCTTGCAGTAGAATTTTTCCAAAATTGAATTCAAAGTTCTGCGATCTTTGTCATCAGTGACTCTACCACCATAGTTGCACTCACCAGTCAAGTATTTCAAAGCTTCGTATTGAACTTCATCGTATTGATTTAAAAAGATTGCTAGTTGCTGCACAGATATACGTAAATCAGTCTCATTGAATTCATAGGATATGTTCCATCCAATAGGGCCGAATTTTCGTCTTTCCTGAACGATTGCATGGAAAAAGCACAAACTGAAAAGTAGCTTCTTCCATGCATGTTGGTCTTTGACAGATGAGAAAAAATCAGGATCAGAAATAGGATCGGACAGATAGGATCTTAAAACATTGAATCTGAGGCCTTTGGGTGGTTCATTGGTCATTTTAACACCATTTTGGAGTACACTGACTGGAAATTTGTCTGAAGGATAACTGGTAAGCCAAAGTCTAAAATCGGGGTGGGTTTGATCAGGATTTAAGTCTTCGCATACTTTTTCCAAGGTTGTCATCCACGACGCGGCCAAATGGCAATTTTGTAGAACTACCCAAGTACCTTCTTTGACTCCTTGAGATATCATTTTGAGTGCAATCGGTCCTTGGCCTTGACCAAGTGATAGAGATTGAAGTTTGGAGCCACTGAAGCCCATGTCGTCAGCAAATTTAAGTAAAGCCAACATTGGATCACCACCAGGAGAGAGAACAAATACAAGAGGTGTTGTGCATAATGAGTCAGCATATGATTTGGCCAAGTCAAATGGAGGCGGTTCAATATACTTCTGTCCAAGATTTTCACTCACAAATTTTTGAACCATTGGAATTATTTTATCTGGACGAATGCATCGAATGATGCACAAACGTTGAAAGTCCTTTAATTCATTCCATTCACCCGGAAAGCTTTCCTTGTAAGGCTCGACACTGTCATAAACAATTTTCCATTGATCCTTTTGTCCTAAAAATTTTTTTCGTATATCCTTGAACGAGTTAAGACCGTCCAGTCGGCAAATTTCATCCCATGCTTTTGCCGGTAACCAAGCTGTCGGATTTGTGTATGGATTTTCCAAGCCAACACCGCCTGTCAACAAAAATCTCCACTCTTCTTCATCAATTAATTTATCATGTTTTAGTAAGTTGACGCATAGAAGAAATGAAAATAAAAGTTTGTCTTTCTCGAAAAGAGATCTACAAATGTTACTGTACAGCGAATAGGTAAAGTGTTCTCTTAAATTTTCCAATCTTTTTTTCAAGTCATCATTTTTGTCAGAGTTGTCAATAGACATGATAAACAGGTTCACGAACCATGTTAAAGAGTACTGATACATTGGCTCGATGTTCGCCAAATCAGCAATAGAAAAGAACAATATTGTCGAGTGAATGGCAATTGGTCTGTATCCCATTCGAGCCTCGTCAATTTTTTTCTCAGTCTCTTCGGCAATGGCTTGCTTCTCTGATATTTCATTAGATAAAATCTTGGACGAAGACAAAATCTTGATGGCTGTCTCATCTTCTAATATGTTACCTTCGGATGTGGATAGAACTTCAAGAATCTTATCCTCAATTTCTTTTAGTTGTTTTTTATTCTCAGCAGATTGAAGGATAAGAGCGTTTTTCTCCTCTTCCAACTCGGGCCTTTCTCTTGCCACCACAATGCCCAACAATTGGTCGTCCAGACCCTCAGTGGTTATCATGAAGTTAAGCAGAGTGACTTTGACAGATGTCTCGGGCAGATAATGCGGATTTCGTAATTTAGTAGTAATGTAGAATCTAAAATCAGGTGCATATTCTATTATCTGGTCACCTAGTTTGATACAGAGACTACCGCCTTGTTTGAAGGTTTGTTTTAGTAGCAATGGTTCTAAAAGTGGATCCAATTCTTCACCAACATTTTCCAGCAGACACTAAAAAATAAAATGTTAATTTAACTTCAAAAAAAAATCGTTTATTTTCGATTAAAAAATTTTTAAATTTTTTCTCGAGATTTTTTAAATAAAATTTTTTTTTACCGGATTGCCAAAAGTGATACAATTTTCCAGTGTTCTAACATAATCAGAATCAGTGAGTTTAATTAGAGCCAAATTGTTCGGTTTTTCCATATGTTTAATCCATTTATTGGCTTGACCTTGCGGATCAATCATCAAAGGCCATCGCCTTGCATTATCCAAGATGATGCCATTTTCTACTGAAAAAGTATCACTTGGTAAACCGGATATATTCCATGATCTTATTTTAACTGCGTCTCCTAGTGTTTGAACCAAAGAAAAATGTTTTGATCTGGGAATATTCTTGGACTCGACATAAGTGCACCATTCATTTGTTTGTTCCTTTTTAAAAATAAATAAATATCTAGTAGAATTTTTTTTTTTTGTTGAAAAAATTACTTGACGGAATGCCGCAGTAAAAGCTCCCAAATAAGCGACAACAGCCGAAGATAGCAAAATATCTCCGGTTAAATTTTCGTATTGTAAGCCTAGATCCTGTGCAGCTTGGGTCCATCGAATTTTTTCACCACCTAAACCACCAATTAAAGCTTCAGCTCTCTCCAATTTCTTTTGACACAAATCCACTTGGAATTCAAGCTTTTGTTTCTTTTGCTTATTAGAGTCCAATTCGTCCGTAAGTTTTTTTAATTTAGCCTGAACTTCTCTCAACTGACTTCTCTTAGTTTCTAATGATTCCATAGCCACAGCTAACGAGCTTTCAGCCTCTTTGAGTTTTGCCTTTTTGGGCGCCACAACTTTGGCAACTTGGTCGTATTGATCCATAGCGCGAACCCATTTACACAAACCTTCGGCTGCAGATGAAGCAGTTTTTATTTTTTCTGGTACAAAGTCAGCATTGGGAATATATTTTTCTCTGATAGTTTTCATGTAATTTTGTGGTATATTGTCCTTGTCAAATGTGAGCAAACTTTCCAAAAATTTCATTTCGCTAACTAATTTTTGTGATGGCTTCCAATAGTCATCGATTTTTTTGCCACTGGGATCATTCACTCTTTCTGGTTTGATACCTTTGAGTACACAAACAGCTTCCATTACAAGACGAACACCTGACGGTGGAGAATTCATTTTTTTTAATAAAGTGATATCATTCTGAGTTATTGTATCCAATGCAGCAAGAGCCGCATTCAATATCGGCATAGCTTGAGCCAGATCAGAGTCACATTCGTCTTTGATCCCTTTGGCTACTTTTGCTTGCTCATTAGCAACTTCTTCATCAGCTTTTACGACCTTTCAAAACAATAAAATTTTCTCAATATGTCATTCCATTTAATAGAAAATTTTTTTATTTCTTTTGGAGTTTATTAATTTCTCAAAATTATTTAGAAGAAGAGAATTCCATTATGTATTAGTTTTAAAATTTGTATGTGATAGTCCAGATAAAAAAAATTTAAATTGTGAAAAGAGTTGGAACAAAATTTTGTCTTTAATTTATTTCAATACATTGGTCATACACTGGAAAAGGAAAAATTTTCTGAAAGTCTTTTTTTGTATGAATTAATTCGTCTAGGACATGATAAGAAAACAACGTAAATATTTGAAATAGCTGAGAACAATTTTTTTATTAATTATTCAATCTCGAAGTTTTTTATTTTCAAATTTATTGAAAATTTTTCGAAACTTTAAACTGATTTTTTTCGAATATTTTTCCTTTAGAAATAGTCCCTTTTTTACACAAAATGTGTTTATACGAGAGAGAGTGATGTCATTTATGTATTTTGATTTTGAGAATTATTGTTAAAAATCTTAAAATGATCTTCGTAAATGACATCTAATTTGTTGATAAAAATATTTTTTAAATTTTTATTTAATTAAATTTTTTTTTAAACTTCTATTTTACTATAAATCAAAAGAAGTCTTCCCTTTTTTAGACGTAATCAAACGATTAAAAAACATAAATTACGCGAATGACGCATTTTATGAATTAGTTTATAAAATCAATAAAGAATATGAATTTATCAATTTAAATCAGACTTTAAAAGTGAAGTTTAAAATTCAATCTTAAATAAAAAAATTTGTTTAGAAATCAAAATGGTATTTTCAACATTTCAGTTCAAAATTTCTGGTTTAAAAAAGAATTTTGTAATTTTTTTTTTAAAATTGAAAATAATTACCTTAAATATCTTTTTGAATGTTATTTTTGGGACATCATTTAAAAAAATCTACATGCATTTTTTTAATTTACACGTTTTTTAATTTTTAAATGAAGTTCAACTCATTTTTATAAAGCATTTTAAAAATCCAATATTAAAAATACTTAAAATATTTTTTATTTTATTTAAAATATCTAAAAAAAATTTTTTATAAATATTTTCTCCACTATCACCTTTACCAAAAAAATAACATTTAACCAGGTAAACACCTAAAATTTTGTAAAAAAGAAATTTTGATTTAACATCAAATAATGTTATCTTAGCTTTAGCTTAAGAGATATATGAGGAGGACTAAGTCCGACACCGGGTATTCCCTTCATTAATTTAACGTCATTTAACTCTGCGCTATTGGCAAACGAAAAATGAAATTTTTGCAGCAAACTCGTAAAAATCAAGAATATCTGAAGTCTGGCAATATTTTCACCAATACAAGCACGTTTTCCAACACTGAATGGCATCATAGCCGGATTTTTGCATTCAAAATTTCCATTCTTATCTAAAAACCTTTCTGGTCTAAATTCATTTGGCTCCGACCAATAGTCCGGATCACGCATGCATGACCAAATATTAGCCATAATGAAGGTATTTTCAGGAATTTTACAGCCTTGAAATACGACATCTTTGGTAGTTGACCTAGGCACCAAAATTGGGCCAGCAGATATGATTCTCATTGTCTCATTGAGAAAAGCTTGGACAAAATTCAATTTAGAGCGGTCAGACTCAGTAGGCAGCTTCTCTTTGCCAAGCACTTGATCTATTTCACTCACTAGTTTGTCCTGATATTCAAGGTATTTTGCAGCATAAATTATAGCCCAATTAATCGACGTGGAAATGGTTTCTGTGCCTGCAATAAACAAGTCTTGAACTATGGAACTCAAATGATCAAAACTGAAAGATGTGAAGCGAGACTTTCTGCGTATTTTGCTCATGTTATTTACCAATTCAATGCTAAGAGAACTGCGTCTCTTTTCAGTAAGCCTTCTTGACAAACAATTATATGAGGCGCTTCTGTCCGTGGCATAAAGTGACTCAGCTATGGTCTTATCATACAAACAAACACTGTTCAGCAGCTCTTTCAGATAACACTCAATTATATTTGATTCATATTTTTCTGATGGTAAGTCAAATTGATCCATATCATCATGATATTCTTCCAATTTTTCTGATATTAAATTATTCAGAAATTCGGAACATCTCAACACATTGCGGAGAATAAAACTCTTGAAGATTCTAGTAATGGGTAAAAAATTGAATGCAGCTGCCACTGCTGTATTCTCAAAGTTTTCCGTAATCAGATCCATTAGATGCGAGAACAACCTTTTGTCATGCATTCGAGTGCCAAAGGTCATAGTTAGTACATTCTGCGAGGCTATTCGACTTATATTGTTCCGCATCTGACTGTTGGTATACTCAAAGTTGCTGTCAATTCTTTCCCTGTATTCATCTAGAGTTTCGCGAATGGTCTGAAGACAATTAATTTCCAAACTAGACCTGCGCCTTCCAAATTTGTTCAGAGAAGATTGCAAAAATTTTTTGTGCTCATTGAAATCCGAATTGAAAGGAGAAGAGATAAGACCTTTTCCTTTGAGAGTAGTATGGATCATGTAGAGCTTGGGTCTGCCGGCAAACTCTTCAGCATTTTCAATGAAAGCTTCACGAACTGTGTCCGTTCCATTCAAGACCACAACCAGTTCAGAGCCAAGGTAAACTTTAAAGATAGGACCATACTTTTGGCTCCATTCGAACATTTTTTCATGAGGCCTATCTCCTAGCTGTAGAATATTTCCCAAAAGCGGTAGACCTCGCGGACCATTAGGCACACTTAAGTCTGAGCTTTCTCGGGGTTTTTTAAACAAATAGTAAAATGTAATTAAGACAAGAGCTGTTATAAAAAGAAACATTTGAATTAGAGGAAATGTATTCGGTGTCGGACTTTTTATACATGTTGTAATGTAAAACAGAAACAGAACTTACTTTTTCTACTTTGGATACCTCGATGGTTTCCTTTTCGACAACTAGTGTGTTTGCGTCTACTTCTTGACTTGCAACAATCAATTGAGGCTGTAACTCTTTAAGTTCGACTTGCATGTCAGCTACTTGGTTTGATGCTGATTCCAATTTTTCAAGACCAACTTCATATCGACTTTTTGCTTTTATTGTCGCTCTTAATTAATTAAAAAAGTAAATAAAACAGAAAATAAATGGAAATTATTTTTCTCAAATTTACTGTCTCTGCTTGTCTAAAAGATTCTTGAATGTGCTGATGAGTTCAAGATAAGATGTTGGTGTGACATAATTGTGACGGTCTAAATGAGCGAGAAATTTTTGTGACAATGTTTGAGTTGATGTGTGAAAGTATTTGCACGATTCGATGCAGCCCTTAAGATCTTCGGGCGATAAATCGATTTCTTCAAAGGAACGAGATGCCACTGCTTCTAAGGCGTCTTCGGGCCATGGCTAAAAATTAATATAAATTATTTTGATTGTTATTTAAATTATCTATTAAGAAAAAACAACAATTTTCCTGTTAATAGCTTTATATTTAAAAATTCAAATTAGTCTTTTAGTCAATCATGTCTCTCTCAAAAGTTTTGTTTAAAAAAATTGGAATTCTTGGTCACAACAATAAATTGAAGCCAGAAGCAATCGAAATAGATATTTTTAATTTTAACATGAAAAATGCATAGCTCTATTTAAAATAATTATTATGTCAACTAATTAATTAATTATAAGAAGACCCAAAATCAATTAATTATATTTAATAAATATTAAAAAACTATACAATTTTTATATGAAATCTTAAGTAAATCCTATTGTTTTCAATAAAATAAAAAATTTACTAGCTTTTAATGTCATAAGAACAAATTCTGTATTTAATAAATCTAATTTTTTATTTAACTTTTCTAACAGGACTCTTAAAAATCTTTAATGTTCAATGAAAAATTAATCATAATTCCATTTAATCGCTATTAATCTCAATGTGTGGATTAAACTAAATTTAAAAATGGCTTAGTTTTTTGGTAGCAGCTAATTATATTTTATAGTATCTAATTTTTAGTAGATAAAAATATTGTAGATAATTATTTTTCTCAGTAGCAAAATAAATTGATTAACAGATAAATGTTTTATTCAGTATATAAATGTTGTCAATTAATAGATAACATTTAATTTAATAACAGGAAAATGTTCTGTACCTGTTCCTCTAAGTATAACTGATCAAGCAGCTTGGCAAGTAGATTTCTGGTAATTTTATGTAAATTTACGTAAAAATTAATAAAAATGAAAAGATCAAAAAAAAGCTCAATTATTTGAATTTTTTATTATTTTCTAATAAATTTTGAATAAAGTAGTTCCTAATTATTTATTTATATTTTACGAAACGTTGCTTTTTTTTCTAATATTTACTAATTTTTACGTAAATTTACGTTTTAAAAAATTAACTTTTGATAAAATATAAACATATTAATAGGAACTGCTTTTTTCAAAATTTATTAGAAAATAATAAAAAATTCAAAAAATTTAGCTCTTTTTTTGCTCTTTTCATTTTTTACTAATTTTTACGTATAATTATCAAAAATCCACTTTTCAAATCGGCACTGTATCTTTGATTTTGGTTATTTTTTTTTAAATGTGATTTAATTAGCTGCTACCAAAAACAAATATATGCTTATAAAAATAAATATCTTTTTTCTGAAATAATTTATCTTTTTTCATAGTTAAAATTAGGTACGAAAGAATATAATTAGCTGCTACCAAAAAATATTTTCATTTAAAAATTTCAATTATTAAAATAAACTAAATATGTTTTTAAAGTAATTTCAGAAGCTTTTAGAATTAAAATCTGATAAATAGATTTTTTCGATCAATCCTAAGTAATCATTATTCAAGCAAAAATGAAGTATTAAATTGAAAATTCTTTGATTAAAAAAATACAAAGTAAATTATACATTGATTTATAAATAACATGATTTTCACAGTTATTTGAAGTTCAATAAAAATCAATAAAAGTTTTTTTTAAAATAAAACTAAAATTAACATCTTTAATTTGTTAAAAGGCCACCATATTAATATTATTTTTGTCTTTATTTCAAAAATATTTGAAACTGAAAATTAATCCATTAATTTTTTTTTTGAAAAATTAAATGTAACTAAGTTTATAATGTTACGTTTATCACAGAATTCAAAAATGTTAATTTTAGTTTTATTTTTAAAATAATGATTAGTCTGTTTATTTATGTACTGAACTTAATAGAGTTCGCCAAAGTTTAAGCAAAATAATAAAATAAGACAAAACTCATACAAAAAAATATTTGATAGAAAATTAATAATGTAATTTTTTATCATAGAAATTGTGAAACAACTTAATAGAATTTTTTTTAAATAACATAAAATTTGATTAAAGTTTTTTTAATCAAATAAAAAGTTTTTTTTTTGAACAAATTTTAAATCTATTAGAAAAAATAGCTAACAATAAGTATATTTTTCGTAAATTTTGAATATTATGTCAATTTATAATTTTTGATAAAATTACGAGAGATTATTATTCTGAATAAAAATATCTATGAAAATAATTCTATGAAAAAATGAATGTAATTATTGAACGTTCACCAATTTTTATTACCTGGAACCAATCAATAGTACAACAATTGACCAGAGACGGAAATTTTCTAAGCCTAGTCCTGAACGCATCTCCAATAGGACTCATGGCTAATACAATATGCAATTGATCCCTACACCTCTGCACAAACATATTGAAAAGAGCAACTGGCGACCCATCGGTTTGCTTGGATTTGTCTCTTTGCCGATCCAATTGTCTCATTTTGTCACATATTTCTTGTTTTTCATCAGCAGGGAACAAATTAGGAACTTCGCCAGCATTCAATAAATTGTTAACATCCTCCAAAAATGACTCATCTTTGATCTGATTGTCCGAAAACAAAAACACACCATGCTGATCAGTCTCGGTCGATTTTCTCAGAATTCTTTTCAAGTCGTCATGCCATTCATTAATTGTGTAACTTTTGCTTATTTCCACTTGGAACAGCTCGTATTCGGCCATGTGTGCCGCTAGTTTGGTCAGCGATTGGCGACCTGAGCCTCCAACGCCAACTAACAAAGCGTGACTTCTCGGCTGTTTGAGCACACGAGATATCCTGCTCACATGTTCAATGGCAAATCTAAACATGACCAGATGCATGGGCCTCTTATTTATTTGATTGTACTCATCTAGATGACCCTCTACAATTGTTCTTAAACTTCCCAAATTGTCCACTTCCAAATAGCGTCTAGCTTCGTTTTTGGGATCGCCAAAATCACAAAACATCAAACTTCTCAAATTGTCCTCGGTTACTTTGCCAGTAGCCTCGGCATCCAAATGAGCCAAAATGGAATGAAAATTTTCTCCCAGATAATCATTGACACATTTGGCTGTGTGCTCGTACAACCATTTTCTGTCCGCGTCATCAACTAAACGATCATAGTAGACTCGAAATATTTCGTGTATCCACAGCCTTTGCATGGCGTTCACGTCCGAACAGCTCTCTGGTTCGCTCAGTGTCAAGCCTTGCACAACTCTGGAAAAGTCTCTTAAATTGAAAATGTAGTGCGATTTGGCGGGAGTTGGCAGCAAATTTTTCATGGCCTCTTTATAAACTGACAACGATGCTTCGATAATTTTTGGTGCCAGTGTTTTAAACGGATCAGAAAAATTCTTGACCATAATGTGCCAATCGAGTATATTGGAAAAAATGATCTTCATTGTCTGATCATCGAATTCGTTGATGGCAACAATGTTAAAGTGACGCAAAAAACGCGGCGAAACATTGTTCCGGCCTCCACCAGGTGGACCCATGGCACACATCAACTGAATGTCAATTAGATTTATTTTGGTCTGGTCTTTTCGGTCGTACCAATTCCAGTGGTCGTACCATTGCCTCAAAAGCTCAATAGGGCCTTGGGCGCCATACGTCTCTACCTGGGGCATGTTCACATCGTCCACAAACACAACACACTTTTGACCAAACGGAGGACCGAACACTCCTTTGCGTCTCTTGTCCAACTTTGACATTATTATGTCCTGGGTCTGATTGTGGGACGTCTGAGCCGAAAAATTAATCAAAACCGGCTTGTAGACGTCTTTGTTTGTTTTTTTAAGCAAATACTCGGTGACATATGCCGATTTTCCGGTTCCAGTTGGACCTACGAACAACACTGGCTTTTGATGAGTGATTAAAATGTCCATTAGATAAGTGTAGCGAATGGTGTCAACAGTTTCGACAATAATTTCATTGAAAAGAGCGTCCTTGGATATTGGCGCAACTGCTGCCAGCGCCAAACTCCACGGCTCCCAGTATTTAGTGCCCACCTCATCTCCAGTCGGTGGCGCCACTTCCTCTCCTTCTTCCTCTTTTTCAGTTATAAATTTATAGTTGAATATGAGGCCTTTTTCCGGCAGCTCAATGTCGTACTTTTTGCTCGGCGGTTCCACAGTGTCCAAAATGCCAAGCTTAGCTTTTTCTTCCTCGTCTATTCCTTCCACAAGAAGCTTACGAATAAAGCTGTCTATTTTTTGCCTACTGTCCGAATTTAGAGGTGCACCTATTGACCAAACTAGCGAAAATATGAACATGCCCTCGATCCACACAACCACTTCTTTTGGATCGTAGTAGGCAAATTTTTTGGCATCCTGAAACTTGTCGAACAAACACTCGAGTAAATTCATGCAAGACTTGACCAAGTTGGTGTTGGATGTGGCGACTAGTTCTTTTAGGCCGCCTTTTCTGACCAGCTGAAGACAAGGATCGATGAAGCGTTCGAACATGTCGGTCAATATTTTTTTGAGCTTGTCATCGAGCGTAGCTGGCAGAGTGTTGAGCCACGATTTGAATACGGGTCGCCAGCCCAAGCTCAACGGCTCCATGTAGATCATGCCGCACCGGGACACGGTCGCAGGCGACGCTTGCTCCAGGTCCATAGGCTCGAAAATTAAATTGGTAGTGGGCGACAGCTGAATAATCTCGCCGCTCATCAGACACAGCTTTTTGTTGTCGTCGAGCACAGTGTTCATGTTCTCGATCCAGACAGCGTCCACTGGGCCGTCAAAGAGCAACCACTTGCGGTCCGGCGTGGTGTCTTGGGCAAATTTGCGGTAGCTTACGGCCAATATTCCGTCGGACCACTCGTGTGACACGGGATCAAATTGACCATACAACTGTCCCATTGTGATACTCTTTGGATTCATGACTGTTATTTGCACCTTGTTTTCGTCCATCAATTTTTTTTCATGAACTAGGGCCAAAGCTCCGGCCAAAGTTCGATAGGCACAGGTCTTGCCGCCGAACGGAGAGCCCACAATCATGAAGCCGTGACGCACAATCATCATCTCGTAGATTTGTTGGATTTTTTCCACAAAAAAGTCTGTCTTTTGTAGATTGGTTTTTAGGCACACTTCGGCAATGGCCTCGTTAAGGACCTCGTAGTCGGGCTTGGGCAAAACAACGCCCGGGAACAGGTCGCTGGTAATGCCGTGAAACAGTGGCAGATCATGGGACAAAAATTTTGGCAAGTTAACATCTATGATCGAGCGGAGCATGATTATGTCCTCGTTTTCGTTTGGATACTTGAGCTTGAGATTGCCGGCAGCGGTCAGCACAGACTTGACGGCGCGCATCCCGTAGTCATAGTGATGTTGACTTGACAACTGTTCCGAGCACAGTCGGTACGTGGCCACAATTTTGACGCTAAGCGGCCTGGCATTGATAAAGCCAAAAGAGTAGAGAGAAATCTCGGCAATCATGGCATAGTCGGGCACCATCATGGCCACCGGTCTGAACAGGGCCTTTAAATTGTCCGGCAATTCGGACCTGCCCGCATAGCCCGGATTCATGGTAATGAAGACTGCGCATGTCGGATCCAAGTGTATCTCTGTGCCTTCGAACACAATTTGGTCCGAGCCACTGTTGATGCCGCGTTGAATGGTCAATATTTGTTGTGCCACCACCGAAAGCACTTCCAGATCGATTCGGTTGAATTCGTCAAAGCAAGACCAGGCGCCGCACGAAGCAAGACCTTTGAAAAATTTTCCCAAAGCAATAAAATCCAAGCCATCCGAGCAATTGAAGACCACGCATTGTTTGGCCACCGCTTTGGCCAAGTCTTTGGTGGTCTCGGTCTTGCCGGTGCCAGCAGGACCTTCGGGCGCGCCTCCCAAATGCAAATGAAGAGCGCTGAACAAAGTTCGATAGCACCTGTCTGTCAGTGGTGTGATGACCAGGCGGCCCGAATTGCCCAGATACTCGTAGCCGTATTTCAAAGAGGCGTTTATCATTCTGGTTACCATGTTGTCCTCTTCCCAGTAGTACCTGAGCTGACTGAGCCATTCAAAGTCGTCTTCAGTTGACACTTTGTTTTGGACAAGACTTTCTAGGACGTCCCGCGCGTGCACGTCCAACACGACCAGAGCTCCGAGAGTGGTTCGGTTTTGTTTGGACAAGTTGCCTCGGACCAGAGTGACTATCTCGTTTATTTGGCTGTTGTTGAGCTCGAGATAGTCGGCCAGAGATTTGTGTCCCTCGCGTATCGACTTGTGGATGCTGATGGTCCAAAAATAGGCAGTGACACAGAGCACAGCTTGGCCCATCCATTCTCGTACCCAAGTGGCTCTTGGCGTACTCTCGTAGACTAGCAGCGATTCGGCTATTGTCTTGCGCACTGACGCGATCATGTCCGATTCTAGTTCGAGCAGCCATTTTTCTACTTGACCACGCGCTTTGGATGTCGAGATGACATCTTTTAGAAGGACCACTTCGCCCTCGCTGCTTTTCATGTGAGTGATGTCCATTGATTCGGTGAATTCGACAGCAGCAATGCCCTCAAAACATTTTCTCAGATGTGGCTGCACTCGAGTGGGATCTTTGGTCTCGGACAAAATTTCCAACAGTTCGTCATTGGACAAGAAAAAAAATCTGGCAAAAAACAGCCTCTTTTTTTCCAAATAGGCGTTCAGGCCCTTCAACACTTGTTCCAACAGTTCATTTGACTTTTTAAATCTGTCCAGCATTTTTTCTATTTTTACCACACTCATACAATGCTTGTCCACCAGCACTTGTTTAATTATTTCTTTCCAAGTTTTGTCCACGGTCGCAAAGCGTCTACCTTCTTCGGGCATTTGAGCCATAATGTCCGGCGAGGAAAATATAGGCTCCAAGTACAGCCAGCTGATTTGAACTTTGAGCCATTCGTCAAGTATTTCTTGCAGCAGCACCAAAGTTCTTTCCCACTCGAGGATCTCTGCCTCGAATGGTTTGATATAGGGTGAGCCGCGCATAGTTTGAGTCTTGACTATGTGGTCGTCAAGCAGCAGCTGAATATCGTCCACAGATGACAAAATGCTGGTGCCAGTTTCCCTATATGGCACCAAGGAAAATTCAATGTCCTTCCATTCTTTGGTCATTTTTTCCATCGCTTTTTCCAGCGAGTACTCTTTGCTGGCCGCCTCGCTTATATTCTCAAACTTTGACACATGTTCATTCAAATTCATTTCGATCACTTTCATCAAATTGGTGTCTTCATTTGGCTTAAATTGAAATCCAATTATTTCCGATATTTGGTCCCAGTGGCGATCGCGCATGCCCGGATTGAACAAGGTGCTCACAAGCGGAAGATTTTCTTTGAATTCGTCAACTTTGGCACGCAGCTTTGCGGCCATTTTTCTCGACACAGGCACATTTTGAAACTGTCGCTCCAGCTTATACAATTGTCTCCAATAATTATTTACATCTTGATCGACCTGATCAGGCACCACCTTGCCCATGGGACCTTCCATCCAGTCTTTATGCTTATTGGTAAACTCGACGCCAATTTCATATAATTTAAGATAAGGCTGTAGATTGTTAAATGCTTGCAGTCTCAATGGATACTGAGTCAATTCCCACTTGAACGCCTCTTCTTCGCTGTTAAATTGCTCAATTTTTTCATTAGCTACTGTTAATTTTTGCTCCAAGGACTGAGCTTTTTTGTAATACTTTGGCAAGTCCAACATTTCGCCACACTGGCTAAATTCTTCCACTTGTTTTGAGTAGTTTTCCAGTTCTTCTATGAATCTTTCGCGCTTTAGTTTCAGCGCCTCCTGAAATTGTACGGTCTTGTCGGCCACTATTGAGCGATGTTCTTCGAATATTTGAGGCAAGCGGTCATTCCATGAAAATGTTTGATTGTTGGAGCGAATTTGTGCCGGCGACAAGTTGGCATTGTCAAGAATAAATTCCAAGCGCAAACGAGCTTGGAACAATTTTTTGTCCAACTCATTGATAGTCTCAGTTTCGGCTTTTTTAACAGCTGTCACAAGTTCCATCAAATGAGCCGTATTTGATGGCGTTGTCAAGCATTTCTCTGCTATTGCTTCAAATTCTTGGCAAAGTCTAGAAAAAAAATATAACTTTTAATTATAAATTGTAAATTTTCAATATTTAATTATTAGTTATTATTCTTAACTATTAATTATTAATTTTAAATTCTTAATCATAAATTTTTGATTGTTAATTTTAACATTTAATTATATCTTATCGATTTTTAACTATTAATATTAATTTTCAATATTTAGTTATTAATTATTATTCTTAACTATTAGTTATTAATTGTAAATTTTTAATATTTAATTATTAATTATTAATTTTCAATATTTAATTATTAGTTATTATTCTTAACTATTAACTATTAATTTTTTATTTATAATTATTAATTTTAAATTCTTAATTATTATTCTTAACTATTAATAATTAATTTTTAGTTATTAATTTTAATTTACTGTTTGTTTATCTCAAAGTGTTCGGACAGCATTTTGTCCATTAGTTTGTTGGCTATGCTCTCAGCTCGTTTGGCTAGCGAACGAATCAGTTCGTCGCAGTGTAGCTCAAACATTCCCACACGTACCACTTTTTGGCTATTGTAGGTAATTTCTTTGACCAAACGATGGTATTTTTTGTATTCTCTTTCGTATTCATTGAAATTGTGAGTTTCTTTGAGAAAAGCTTCCATGTCCTCCTCGGCTTTTTTCGAGATTAGCATGGAATATTTTTCAAATTGCTTCGAATGATTTACAGGACCTTCTGATTCCAGTCTTATCACTTCCGATATTTTGTTTTTGTGATCCTGAACAATGTTGGGCAAAATTACAGGCACTAAGCCGCCATGTGCCTCTTTTTTTAGGCCAGGTTGTTGCTACAAAATGTAAAAATTAAATTTTAAATTTGAGTTTTTCCTAATTGTACCTGTATGGCTGAGTCAGAGTATAAACGAGTCTCTACTCTTGGTATGTGGGCACATGCTTTGATTATAATGTCGATCATGTTTAAAAATGAGACTTCGAAATCGGTGAAGGAAGGTTCGTACTTAATTTCGGTATCGGACAAAATCAAGCGTAGGATAAAACCAGGATGTTCGTATTGTCGGGTTGATTCTGGAAGAGGGACAAACAAAATTTCGTAATCAGACATGGATTTTAGACAAAGTGCTTGTAAATTTGCTGTCATTAAACAAGCGGCTGCGTCGAAAAAAGATTTTTGCTTGGCTGGTTCTGTTGTACTTGGTACCAGCTTTCGCTTGTTGCCTTGATAAAAAATGTTCTGTACCTCGGTGAACCATCTTATGGAGATAATAATTAGAGATTAAATGTTTAAAGAAAAAATGTGTTTTTTTCTAATAAGTCCTAATAAATAATTTTTGATTTTAAATTGAAAAAAATTAGCCGTACATTTCTTTTTTTTCTTCCTTACTTTTCTTCATTCATTTTTTTAATTTAAGTTAAGAAAAGGAAAGGAAGAAAACGTAAAGGTTAGTTAGTTTGATTTTTAGTTATACATTCAGAAGTCAAAATTTGTTATTTTTGTTATTTTTTTTATCAATTTTATTTTTGAATGGAAAATATACTTCTTCAAAATAAATTAATTGAAAAAAATTAATTTTTGTTGATTTTTTTAAATATGATTATTATTATATTATATTCAGAATTTTTAAATTAAAATTTTTTTAACATGCCAAATTTGACCAAAATAAATCTTTTTTGTCTAAAGCATAATTTGCACCATTTTTATTTTTTTTTTGAGTCTTGTTTTGAATAATTTTTGAAAAAATTAAAGATATCATCAGTCAACAAAATTCTTGTTATATGAAGCTAATTTCAATTTATTAGGATTATGTTCAAGAGATTTTTTAATTAAATACAATTTGTTGAAAAAGATGTAACTATTTTGCGAATTATTTTAGAATAACTTGATTTTAGAATTTTGAAAAATAGCAAGATCTATTGGCACAAGCACTAGCTAATAATCTCATTTTTAAAATTATCAAATTCAAGACTGCAAATATTTCAGTTTATAATTTAAAGTTTTTATTTTTTTTCTTTATCTTTTTGCCTATGAGGCTTGGAACTAATAAACAATAATAAAAATAATATTTTAGAAATATCAATTAAAAGCATAAATGATAAACCTTATTTTTGAAAATTTTTGAAATATATTTTGTAAACTGTATTCAAAAGAGTTTGCAAAATATCTAAAAGAGTAAAGTTGCAAAGAGTGTAAGTTTGAGAAAAATCAAGATAATTTTGAAATTAAATGTGCATTTTGATTTAATGCGTCATTTTGTTACAGAAAGCTAAATAAAGTCTTAAATAGAGGTTATTCAAAAATTCATCTAGTAAATATTATTTTAACTTTAGAATTTTTTACTGTATGAAAAATGAATGTCTTTTCAAATTTCATTCTAATTTTTAGCTTTTTAAACTTGACTGTAACTGCTCAACCATTGGCAAATCCTTTAAATGATCTTGTAAATTCACTCATTGAAAAACTTAAACCTGAATTTCGAAGACATCGTGCACGATTTCGGCCATATGGACAGCAATTCGGGTCCCCTATGATAATGGCACGAGATACTGAAAATTTTAGTAAATTAAATTTTCATAGGTTTAATGGATTAACATTTAAATTATTTAGATGCTAATCTAGAGCTATGCTCAGCTGAATGTATTTACACTATAGACAATTTATTTTGTAGTGGAATAGATGACCAAGAGAAGCAAGTTTTTGTTGAATGTGAATCGATTTTGAAATTAAATGGTACTAGTTTTAGTCTTGACAATGCATTTTGGATAAGTACAATGAAACTTGGTTATTTAAATGATCAAATAAATTTAAAATTCAATTTACATGCTCAAATAGAGAATAAACATAAACTTAAAAGCAATATTCAATTCATCGATAACAATCATTTTGAGATTTTTTCTCTCCACCTTTCTGACTGGTCTAATGAAAATGGAATTGCCGTTAAAGACCCTAAATGCTTTTCTAAAATTACAAAATTCTTTTCGATTTTAAAAAGAAATGACTTAAGTCAAGATCATAGACAAAGAAAATCAGTGAGAACACTTGCAAAAATTGTTATTTTATAATTAATGTTGTATATTTAGTTTTATCTTTTAATTTTCTAGTGAAATAAATTTTTTAATTCCAAAAAATTTTTTTTAAATATTTTAAATTAATTCTTAAAAACTAAATATCTAGCAGAAATAATTTTAAAAAAATGGAAATTATTTTTATGTTATCCTGAAAAAATATCTTTATATCAAAGAAGGTTAGTAGAATATAAATTTGACTCTCTTGATAATTGTTTTAGTAAAAGCTTTTGTAAATAAAATAAAAAAAAACACATTATTTTAATTTTCTATCTTAAAAGAATTCAACTTGATTTAAAATTTAAGAAATCCTTTATTCCTAATTAAAGATGGAATTAAATTTTAAAATTTTTGTTGACTAAAATTTACAAGCAATAAAAATTATTTTCTTAAATCCAAGCAAAATATTTTTCATATTAAAAAAGATTAATTTTTTAGGAATTTTTTCACTTGAAATTAGGGTTAAAATTTTGCTTCTAATTTTCAATTTACCTCAATTATTTAGATTAATTTCAAAATAGATAATTATGAATTATAGATCTTAAAAATTAAAATTGCTAATTACTTTTTGGCTAATTGATCCTTGGCAAATTCAATATTCTTCATACAAGTATTCATAAAAATTGGCAAATCAAGAGCACTTTGCTCATTTTGAAATTCACTGATGTCAATCATTCTTAGTTTGTCGAAAGAAGAGTACCATAACTTCAGCACTTGAGACATACATGGGTTTATTGAGTGCAGATTTTTGTATATTTCATATCGAGCTTTTTCAAAGCTGGCGTGCCAAGGTTTTGGCACTAATTCCAATTCTTGTTTGTACTCTGGAATTTTTTGCTTACTTGTTTGATCACTTTCGTTTTCTCTCGAATCACGCAACACAAAATCTACAATAGCTTTTTTGACACTGAGCAAATAATCATCTTTAACTTCGTCACTCAAGTCAGCAACATACTGTGGATAATTATTAAGCAGTTTATTTGTTATCAAAGCTTTCATGTTTTTAATTCGAACATCTTCCAATGGAGCAACATGAACTGTATCTATACCATTATGAATGTAGTAGTAGTATCTTAGAATGTCTTTTTCGACATTTTTCGGATCTTCTTCCGCTTTTATTTCTTCACTGTCATTTTCATTTTCTTCGCTATTATCACTTTTCAAAAAATTGATTTTATTTTCCTCTTGCCTAAAATTTGAGAAATTAATAATTGAAAATTGTAAATTTGGCTGCAAATTTTACATTATTATGTCCACCAGATTTTTTCGGAAGTCCTCACGGTTTTTTTTCAAATGCTCCGTATTCTTGATACCATTTGACGGAGCATTTATTTTGACTTGTTTGCGTGGCTTTAACTCTTCGAGTTTATATTTTTTAGGATCTCCTTTACAAAGAATTTTAATTGATAAAATAAAGAAAAAGAATCTAAAACTAAATTCTTACTTGCATTTATTTCTTTGATTAAATCAAACGAGTTTTTGCCCGCTTGATTCTCTTTCGGGTTCAATTGAAGATCTAGTTTTGAGTTTGGATCTACCCATGATTGCTTGAGACGTTTTTCTGGTAGTTGGGGTAAGTTTTTTATCGGATCTTCGGTATATTTACCCGCTTTTCTGATATTTAAAGAAGGCAGCTATGAAGAAAATAAAAATTGAAAAAATTTTAATTTTTGAAAACTGGAATCAACTGCTTACCGATTCAAGTCCAGCCATTTTAAATTAATCTCATGTTATGAATTAAATTTTTTTTAAAAACAGTTAAAATTCTAAAATTTTGATAAAAATTTTTGAAGCTTTTTAACAAAACAATAAATTTAACAAGTTCCTTCCAAGAATTAAATAAAATATTGCAAAATAAGTCTTTTTCGTTCTTTTGTTCATCTTTGGTTAGTGAACAGAGAAAAGTTTATTATAAAGTTTTTAATTTTAGTTGCCTGACAACCGTTTAAATTTGAGCTAATAGCTGCTAAATTCTCTCAAGAGAGCAATTTAAAATCTAAAAAATTATCTTTCTCTTAAATAAAAAGAATTAAGATGAGTCCTAAATGGTCAAACGGATACCAATACCTTAGCTATTAATCTTCAAAAATATCTTTTTATTTTTTTTTGCTTAAAATTAAATGCTCCCAGTAGATTTTTAAGCAAAACATAAACAAGCTAATTTTTAAAATTTTCTAAATTTTGGTAACTATAGAAATTTTATTATAAAACTCGAGGTTAAGGTTAATCTAGCAATTTCTAATTAAAAGCCTACATCCTGTTGTATACTAGTTCTGATTTTTTCAAGTTTTGTTTTTCTCTCATTCTTCAAAATTTTGAATTCAAATTAAATACAAAAGTCTATCCATCATGAAACTGAAGAGATTTTTGCTTCGTTATTATCCGCCAGGTAAGCACTTTAATTTTGTTCTAAAATTTGCTCAAAATTTTCGGTCTAGGAATTATTCTTGAATATGAACAACAAAACGTTTTAAAAACTAAAAGCATTGACCTTCTAGATCTCAAACCAAAGTTTGTACTAAATTATTTTCTAAATGAAAAATTATTCAAACTTTTTACGTCTAGTACTAATGTTGAAGAAGTAGTTGAGGAAATTTCTAAAAAAGAGCCATTGATTACAAATTCCAGAAAAGAACAAGTTGCTCAGCTTGTTTTAAGTATTTTTTTTGCCATTGGTGCCAAATAAATGATAAAACTGGGACTTTTTAGGACTACAACAAAAAATATCTCAACCAGATGATCGCTATTTTTACTTGTTCAAAGTATTACGAGCACACATCTTGCCATTAACCAATGTTGGTTTCAACAAATCTGGTTCATGGTAAATATTTTATAAATTAAACTAGACCAATTTTAAGTATTTGAATAAATTTTCCTTTTAGTTTTATTACCGGAAGTTATGACCGTACATGCAAAGTTTGGGATACCGCTTCTGGAGAAGAACTTCATACATTAGACGGGCACAGGAACGTGGTTTATGCCATTGGTTTTAATAACCCATATGGGTAAATTTTTCATTTTTTATATTTTGAATAAAATTTAATTTTGAAATTAATTTAAAAGGGATAAAATTGCCACCGGTTCTTTTGACAAAACTTGTAAATTATGGAGCACTGAAAGCGGAAAGTGTTTTCATACATTTAAGGGTCATAATTCTGAAATTGTTTGCCTTGGTTTCGACCCTCAGAGTACTATTCTAGCAACTGGTAGCATGGACAATACCGCTAAGCTGTGGGATATCGAGACAGGAAAAGAACTTTCAACTTTAAGTGTAACTAAAAAATTATATATTTATAACTTTAATATTTTTGAATGAATTCTTTTATTAAAATAGGGCCATAGTGCAGAAATTATTTCATTAGGATTTAACACCAAAGGAGACCAAATAATTACTGGTTCATTCGATCACACAGTTTCGGTCTGGGATGTCAATAGTGGACAGTAATATTTTTTTCTATTTAAAAAATTGTTTTATAGCTAGCGTTTATTTAAAATTTATGTTAAATTAATTTTAAATAAGTCGACTTTAAAGTTCAATTTTAACTGATAATAACAAAATATCTCTATCGGATAGCTAAATTAAGGACATAAATAAAAATAAAGATCATATTAAAATCTTAATTTTTCTCGATTTTAGAAATTTATTTTGCAATTAAAATAATGCTTATGAAATTTTAAACGTTAGTTTATTTTTCTTAATTTTATTTCCTTTAAAAAATTTTTAAAAAGAATAATTTTCAAAATTAATCTATAAATTAATATATTTATTTTACATTAAAAAATTTACTTTTAAATAAATAATAATGTCTATTTAACTCTATAATCTTATCAGACAATACTCTCTTATTTTTGTAATTTTCCTTTTATAGCGCAATGTGCTACCATAGGCGATCTCCTAGTAGACCGCCTCCACTAGCTTGCTTGCCGTAGCTTATTGTTATTTTCATTATTATAAACTGAATTATCTTTTTTTTTATTTTTAGAGCAGAAATAAAAAATTCCTTTATAATTAAAATTTAAGTTATTAATATCAACGGAATTTAAAGCCTTTAGGAATTTGCTAAAAATATTTATCGACTTAATTTTAGGCGTATTCATTCATTAATTGGACATAAAGCGGAAATAAGCAGTGCTCAATTTAACTGGGACTGTTCAATGATAATTACTGGAAGTATGGACAGGACATGTAAAGTTTGGGACGCAGGTTCTGGTCAATGCATTGGAGTTTTGGTAGGGCACGAAGACGAAGTATTAGATGTAGTATTTGACTTCACTGGGCAATACATAGCTACTGCATCGGCTGATTGTACAGCAAGAATTTACAATGCTTTCACTCATGAATTGATAACCAAGCTTGAAGGACATCAAGGAGAAATATCTAAGGTGATTAGTTGTACTTTTTTAAGCAATTTTAAAGGTAAAGAATTGTTTTTAGATTTCATTTAATCCTCAAGGAACAAGAATTATTACTGCTAGCGCAGATAAAACAGCTAGAATTTGGGATCCATTGACTGGAGAATGTAAACAAATTCTCGAAGGACATACTGATGAAATATTTAGCTGTGCGTTTAATTATGAAGGAAACACTATCATTACTGGATCGAAAGACAATACCTGTAGGATTTGGAGATGAAATATCTGTTAATAACAAATCATTATGGTTATGACATAAAACGTTTTTCTATATGTTATTGGTTGTATTCTCTTTTTTAAAAAATATTTTAATTTTTCCAAATATCAATAAAATTTTTCATAAATATAAAAAAGTGTTCAAGTCTGAAAAATCTTGAGATTCAATCGAAAAAAATTAAATCATCAAACTAGATCCATTATACAAATAATAAAATTTAAATCAAATAAATTTTAAAGCTTAATTTTAAGTGAGACAATAAAAATTTGTGTTTCAAAATTACATATTAACAAAAGTGATTGCTTTTAGCTTCTTTATGAATAAAAATCTCTTGGGTTAGCTTCAATTTAAATCAAAAACAATTTAAAAATCACGGTTAATTTAATTGGTATAATTTAAAATAATGAATATAAAAAGAGATCGTTTTAATTTTTTATTATTTTAAAATTTTATTTTTAAAGAAATGATAAGAACTGTTTTTTACCATGTTTTTCTCATCGTCCTCCCGATTTTAATTTGTTCTTCTTCAATTATTGACAATAATTCTAAAACAAGAAGTTTCGATGGTCATGTTGGAAAATTAAGCAATCCTGTGAAAAGACATTTGTTGAAGAGAATTCAGATCCCGTTCAAATGGGGAAAGCGTTCATTATTTGCAAATACCAATTCCAAAGAATTTTGTTCCGATTTTTTTGCAGTGTTGATAACTCAAAACAGAAGAGAATTAAAACGATTGAGAGAACTTGATATTAGTCAAGTTTATCATGAATGTTTTAACTATATGCTTGGCTTGAATTCTTTTGAAGTTGATTCAGAAAATGACCAATTCAGTGAGCATTCGCTAAACGACGAGATATCTATTGTAGGAGATACACGAGCAGAGTTGCTTAAACGATCGAACATTCCTTTTAGATGGGGTTAAGCATTTATTTGAGACAGTGGAGAATTTTTTTAAATAGTTAAAATAGTTCAATTTTTTGTTGTAAATTTTTTCCTAAAAACTTAATCAATTTTTGTTGTAAAATTAATATGAACTGTAGTACCATTATCATTGAAGCTTTATCAATTTTTACAAATTATGTCTTTTTTAGAAATCCGATTCAAATATTATTCAATTTTTTTATCAAAATTAATTTTTTTTAAATAAATAACTTTTTCCAAGAAAGCATATAATAATTTTCTGTTTAATCCCTAATTTTACCAAATATTAAAAAAAAAAAACAATTTTTTTGTAGAAAAATTTTTCTCGCAACCTGAGACATTTTAAGTGTTTAAATTTTCCCATGTTATCCATCAGAATAATAATGGATGCGCTGATCTTACTCTCCACTATATTATTTGATTTTTGATATTTTATATATCACCTTTGAGTATCATTAGCAATTCTTTAAGGTAAACTTGTAGTAAAATAAATTCAAATACATTATTTAACATTGGAAGCAAAATATTTCGAGATTATTTAATGTCCATTTATTATATTTATTTAATTACATTTAAATCCCTTGAAAAATGAAAATACTTATTTAATATTTATTAAATTTAAATTAATATTAAGGAAATTTCGAAATTACTGGTTCTTTTAAAAAACAAATTGATAACTCTACAATCATTAGATTTAAATTATTTTAAAATTCTGATAAAAATTTATTTATTTATTGGATTTAAAAATTAAAATGACTGTTTTGGTTCTTCTGGTGGTAAATGAAATTAATCTAGAATTGATTTTTAAGCGACACTAATAATTTGACAAGTAATACGTCAATCTTTCATTATAATAAACGTATCGAAATTCGGTGAAAATTTTTTATTGTTTTTTATTTATTGGTTTCAAAGATTTAATAGGATTAATTGTGTTGATACATAATAAAGTCAAACAAAATTTAGTGCGAAAGGTTTTAATATATAATCTTAAATAGGTCGAATCTTGTTGAAAAATGTTTTAGATGCTTCTAAAACTCAATTTTGTATTGAATCATAATTTTGTAATTTTTGATTAGTGGTTATACTCAACTATATTATTTTTCAAATTATTAAAAATTTTTGTATCTCTAAAATCAAACCAAATTTTACTCTTGAAAAAGTTAAAAACTTGCTTAGAAAACTTTCTCGTAAATTCTTTGTCAAATTTAATAATTTTGAATCCTCTAAAGGTGACTTTTGGCCAAATTCCTAAAATTTTCAGTTGTTAGTTCTACTCTTTTCTCAATCTTCTCAAATGATATTCCTAAATAATGTAAAAAAATAATAATTTTCTCTAATTTTTGCTGAAAATCTTATTAACTTGTTTTTAATTAAACGGTAACGTGAAATCGATCAAAAAAATTCAACTAAAAACAATATGAGCTTGAGAGTGGCTTTTGAAAAATTATTGATTTGTCATTAAATTGATATTTTTTAAGGCTTCATAGCAATATTTTTATCTTTCATTATATGTCTAGTATTAAAAACTTCAGTAATTTTAAATGCATAGCTACTTTAAATTATTTTGTCTATTCGATCAAAAAGTCGAAATATGGAATCTTCATTAGAATGGAACAATATTCTAATTAATGTAAAATCAACAATACAATACAATGCTAAAAACCCAAGATTTTAGATCTTCACTGTTTTAGACTGATTTTTAAACTGAAGAAAAAACAAGTGAAATTTCTTTACTAAAATTCATACAACATAAACCTAGTGAGTATTGTTAGCTGACAGCAAAGTTTTGTCAGTCAAAAAATCGCCATGTCGAATTTTTGCAGACTTATTTTACTGAATAAAACAAATTTGCTTAAAATTAAGCATTCTGCAAAAAAAATAATTAGAAACAGATCTGTAGGATAAAATTGAAATATTAAAAGAATTTAAATATTTTAATAGATTTATTTAGTAAATTTTATTTATTTTAAATTTTTTATTTTAATTTTTGATTTGACGAACATTTTTTTACAAATATATTAGCTTATTATAGCTCTAAGAGCTTATATAGCTTTTAATTAAATTATTTTTATTTCTTAATGATGGTAATTTAAAAATGAACTGGAAAAAATTATTATAGTTCTATAAAATTATTATATAAAATTATATTCAGTTTGAATTTATTCTGATTTCGATCTGAAGGAGTTATTATTATTATCAGAAATAGAAGGGTTTCCAAAAAAATGAATTGGTAAATTAGATTATTAAAATTACATTTGGATTAATTTTTAAGTCTTAATATGGGCCAGCTGATTCAAATGCTATTAAGGTAAAAAAAAAAGTCAAGAAAAAACTCAAATCAGTTTGTACTGATTTTATGAATAAAGTTTTCCAATTTCACTTCAACCAATTAAACTTTATAATTTTTTATTATTTTTCCTAACTGCTCCAAAAGTTAACTCTAATATTTTTCACAAAATTAATTTAATCTATTTAGTTGATTTCTTTTGGTTATTATATATGAGACTAGAATTGGTAGTAACCTAGTAACCTAACATAAAAAAATTAATTGTTTAATATTAATTTCTATTTTTTAAAAATTTTAATTTCGGAAAAAATAAACAAATTTCACAGAAATTAATTAAAATTTACTTTTTGGCAAAATGTAAATAATTTATATATTTTCATTCACACATTTTTATATTTTATTGTATTTTTTGTGCAATATTTCAGAAAATTAAAAAAAAACACTCATATCTAAATCCATAGTAAAAATTTTCTGAAATTCCACGCAAAAATATTAAAAAAATTTTCCTATCTAAAGTAAACTATTCAATTTTATTTTTGTTAACATAGTTATTAAGTAAAAATCTCGAGTTTTACATTTTGCTGTCAAAATTGATAGATTCGTTTGGAATAAAGATCAGCCATAATTTGCCTAAGATTTACACAGTGGTAAATCAATATTTTGATAGTTCTTCATATATTGTTTTGATATTTAAAACCAAAAATTACACCAATACCTTTTATTGTAAAAGCGTTTGATACTCTACTCTAAATATCAAAATATGTATGTCTTCGAAAACTTAAATTTTTTATTACTTCAATAATTTATTATAATTAGAATTCAACTTGAACAAACTGAAAATTAGTAATTCTCATAATTTCTATTTTTATTAAATAGGATTCGCTGTACTCAATAAAAAAACTCCTTGGAAACCACTTATTTCAGCTCAATTTTCGGAGAAAAAATCACATCAAGATGCAATTTTCAGCACCCGGTAGAGCATTGATAAATTTAAATTTTCAAGTCAGCAAACGCTATCTAAATCTAAATGCAAAACGCAATATTTTGTTCAATAAGTATGGCAAAAATTTTTTTAAGGTTCAATTTATGAACCAAAGTCAATTTAATCAAATTATGCAACAGTTATCAAGGAATCAGAGCAATAAGCCGTTCAAACGGAAAGGTCATTATCAAGATGAATACCATATTTTGACAACTGTCTATGCAGAAAGTGGGGCAATGAGTCACATGCCTAAATGGTATCCGTTCGGAATACTAAAAATAATTGCCAATATAGTTGCATTTGCATTAATTGGATCCTTAATCAGTAAAAAATGTGTGTCCTTGTTAGAGGAATATGACATTTTTAAGCCAGAAGATGACGAAGACGATGAGGACGATGATTAAAGCTAAAATAACTTAACTAATGCAAAATTAGATTTAGATGAAATGGCTAAATGTGTATATTTAATTTTTTAATAAAATTTTGAAAGACATATTTTTAAAATTAATTGAAAAAAATGAAACTAGAGGCACATCTTGAAGTCATAAATCCATTAGCCAACAGAAAAGGCTACAAAAAAAGCTTGTCAATTTTATCCCAGTTGTCTTTGGCCAAAGATCCCAGTTCTTCTAAATGTTACTTGATTGTGAATGATAACAAAAAGCCTAGCCCTGATAAATATCGAGTAATTGAGTTTAATCTAATAATTTAAATTTTTTAAAGTAAATTATAAAAGATATCTGACAATGTGGAAAAAATATACTGCAAATTTGTCCACGAAGGAAAAGCATCTGTTGTTTTAAAAGAGCCCAATTTTACTCTAGCGATTCAAAAGGTTTTTAAGAAGTTTTTTTTTATTACCATTATTTAAAAATTATTTATTAAAAACAAAACATGCAAAAATTATTTTTATTTAATTAATAATTTATTTTTCGAGTAGGCGAATGTGAACCAGCTAAAAGTTTTTTTGAAAATTGTCCATATTGCAATGACTTCTGATGATTTTGGTCAAGAGCTAGACAAAATAAAAACAAAAATACAGACTGAGAGCTCGTGTCCTGGGCGATGTGTTAAACCATTAGTCAAGGAAATGCCATCTACTTCCAATTTCAAAAAATCAATCACCACTTTAACTATAAAATCCCGTAATGAGTATTTGTCAAATTATAGAGCTGTAATATCACAAAATTTAAAAATCAAAACTAGTATAGCTTCAATTCCTACATTTAATTTGACCAAACTTGTAATCAACAATTGTGAGCTAAAAACAATCGATTCAAGTATTTTTGATTTTGTACAACTCAACCATTTGGATTTTTCTAATAACAAACTAACAATGCTCGATAATTTTAAGATAAAATCTCTTAGTGAATTAATTCTCTCAAATAATAAAATAAAACAAATCGGAAAAAATATATATTTGCCAAAATTAGTAAATTTGGACCTCAGTCACAATCAACTGGAATTTTTGGATCAAAATTTTTGCCTTAATTTTCGAAACGTAGCCCGACTAAGAATTAACAGCAACAAAATTAGAAATTTAACAAAGAAATTTGGAAACTATATGCAGCATTTAGTTTGTCTTTATGCCAATAACAATCAATTTACAAACCTACCATTTTCGTTTAGTCATTTAAGGACAGAAAGTGTCGAGTTAAATGACAACCCATTTGAATTTACTATTTATTCTAATATAAATAGTCAAACTAATGAAGTAAAGTTTCCAACTTTGATGGAAATTTGTGCTAGAAATGTGGTCAACAAGCAAATAAGATATAGTTTTGGTGATATTCCCAGCAGTTTGATCGAATATTTGGATACAAATTTTGATTGTATGTGTGGTTCTTCATGCTTTGAATATAACTTTAAAATAACTACTATGTTCGATCTGAATCGAATAGCCAAGTCATTTAGTTATATTACAATTAATGGAGTATCTGATAATCAAATTCCCCTAAAAATTTACTTGTGCTCATTCAAATGTTATAAAAAATACACCAAGTATAGGATGGTTTAATTTTAAATTTGGGCGAAAAAAAAAATTTGTGTATTAGGAGATTTTTTTTATTTTAGATTAAATTTGATTCTGTATTTTTTATTTGAAATTTCTCCATTAAAAAAACTTCATAAAAATTTTATAAAACTAAATAAAAAAATAAACTCTAGATGAAATTCAATTAATTTTATTTATTTTTTGAACATAAAGGTGAGTCAGGAAAATTTTGACAAATAATCGATAATAATAAATCTAAATTTTATACTGTATTCCCTTGCAAATAAATGTCAGAAAAAATTTTGACTTTTTGAAGAATTTCAGCACTTTTAAACTAACATAGCATCTTTTCACGTTTAATGGAAACTTAAGGATGATATTTTTGGAAAAAAATGTTATGAAGCATATATAATGTTACTTCTTTTTAAAAGAGGAAGACTTAGGCGGCCACTTATTTGCAAGGGAATACTGTAATTCAAATTTTGTAATTAACTCTTTCTACATAACTAAATATTTTTCTTTTTTTTCAAAAAAAATAGGACATATTATTATTATTCAACCATATTGATGTTTGCTTACTTTTTAAATAAATTCTTGAATTTTTATTTATTTATTTGATTAAATTAAAGATTATTCTAGCGATAAAATTTTTAAAAATAAATGGAAAATAACAAAAAAATTATAAGAAAAAATAATAACTAACTGCATCATTCAAATTTAATTTTTTAATTTACTTAACCTTAAATTTCTATTCTCTTTTATCTTGAAAATAACTAGACAATATTATTTAATTTTTATGTCTGGACAGAATCGCCTGAAATAATTAGCCCTCTCTTTCAACACCATTTTAATTTTGACCTTTTTTGGAAGTTTAGTAAAATCTTTTTTTTTAAATTTTTTTAGTGAATTCTTTTAATTTTGGAAATTTTTTTAAAAAATTTTCAATAACACGAAAACATTCATTCATCAACTATTGTTTTAAAAATTTTCATTAAAATAAAACTAAAAATTTTGGTTCTTATATTTTATTTTTTTTAAAAATAGACTAGAAATAAGCATTTATAAATTCAAACCTCTATTTCTTTTAAATATATTTTCTCAAACATCAAAACAGTCTCATTATTAAAAAGTTAAAATCTCTACTTTTTAAAAATAACAAAACAACAATATTTTCAATTATTCGGTTGAATTGTTTTTATTAGCTTATGCTTATATGGTGTTAATTTAAAATTTTAAAAAAATAAAAAGATCTTATTTTAACAACAAAAATTTTAAAACTCTAGTTGTTTCGGTATTCTTTAGCAAAATTGACTCTTAAATATGAACCATTCAATTGGTAATTATGTAATCCCTTTATAAAATAAAATAAATTTTTTAATATAATCAAAAAATATGAATTACAATTAAGGCTAAAACAGATTCTTCCAAGCTGCTTAGTTCAATCAGTGCCATCTTGTTGTTTTCTTTACTAATCCATTTAAAGTTAACTGTCTTGCCATATTTACTAAAAAGCTCATTTATTTGCTCCTGAGTAGTCAATTGTCTTTTAAAAATTAAATCTAGTAATAAGTTCTTCATGATTTTACGAATCTTACGAAATGTTTGACAAATGAAGTGTAACGTTTGGTGGATAAATGTTGAAAAAATTTTTTGAGCCTGGCTTTTTGAACCTGTGAAGAGGAGAAGTCGAATAGTCTTTTGCCAAACCGCCATCCTTAAACAATTATTTTAAGTCTTATTTTACAATCTAGACCAAATTTACATTTTTCATCGGAAGTTGTATCTCAGGAAATTTAGAGAAAGCCACACTAATTACTTTATCGAACAGTTTGACTTTGTCCATTTTACTTACAGCATTAAGTGCTTGTTCGTATGTTTTGAATTGCATGAGAGCATTATCTCGGCGATTGTACATTATTTTTACTTTTAATATGTCACCATATACTCCTTGAGAAAAAAAAATGAAATTTTAAATTAATTAACCAAAGATTAAGATAGAGTATTATAGATATATTATGGATAACTGTTTTTTTGGTATCTCTATCAAATAACTTGGATCCTTAATTTTGTCCAAAAAAATAATTAAAAAATTTATTTGTGAAATTTTGGATCCAAGTTGAATTAGTAAAAAAATGTTTAAAAAATAATAAAATATATTCATACCAAATAAAGTGAAAATTGCATCGGGATTGGCAATCTTATTTTGAATAAAATAAAATTTGAAAAATAAAATAATAAAATGTATTTGATCTGCATGCTACAAAAAATTTTGGAAAAACTTAAAAAAAGCGGACACAGATTTTTTTTAATTATTATTTTAAGGTGTCCGTTCTGAATGTTGATATGTTTGCTTAAAACATTTTCTCTTATTTTTTTTTATTTTAGCACAAAAATAAAAGAAAATTTTCGGTAATCAGTGAGCAGTGAGATCAAAATAATTAAAGAAGAAAAAATTTTATACCTGATCGGGAAAATTAGAAATTTGAACAACAGTTGATCCTGGTGAAAAACCAGCTACGGATTGAGCGGCAACAGCAGCGGCAGCGGCTGCTGCTGCAGCTGCCTGATTATAAGAAGATTGATTCGGTCCTTGCATAGGATGCATTTGAAGTCGGTGATGTTGCGGTGCATGCTGAGAGTGCGAGACAAAATGACTAGGATTATTAAAATTGTTCGGGTGTCCGGCAGCAGCTGCGGCTGCAGCAGCGGCAGCCATGTTCATACCATGCATGGATAAAAGAGATTGATCAATTGGGTTTTTGCTTTGGTGATGCATTTCGAATGGACCTCCAGCCATTCTCGAGTCCATTTGAATCGGAAGCAATGGGTTAGTGTAATCCCAGCTTTTGCTATTATTCACTTTCACTTCTATTGTCTTATTTCTTGATATTTGTAAATTTAGATTGTTACATCCACCTGTATATGTATTGTACATATTACGGCCGTTCAAATTCTTTTTAATAAAATTTTTATTTAAAATTAAAAATCTTTGTCAAAAAATTACTGTTAATGCTTGCTTTGCCTGTTTTTCGTCTTTCATTTGAATAAGAGCACCTAATTCATCTACAATTAAAAAATTAAAAATCATATTATTATTTAATAGATTAAAATTAAATCAAATTAAAACTAGAAGGACAATTCAATAGCACATTTTGAAAAAAATTAATAGTATAGTTGGTATAAAGCTCTATTTTTTTTATTTTAAATCAAACAATTTCTATATTTTAATCGTATCTTTGGTATTGTGAATGTTATAACGAAAATTTAACAATTCAGAATTTTTGAACCCCTTTTTTAATCCTATATTAAATTAGTATTTTTTAAATTATTATTCTATTAAATAATAAAATAATTTAATTTAATAGACTTACATATGATAACCAAGTCTAACCTGGTGCCCCAATTTTTTTGATTAAATATTTCGCACCAATTTTATTCGAAAACTTCAAAAAAAGTCACCCAATTTCCCCGATTTTTTTAGCTAAAAGGGGTAGTTAATTGTTTAAGGTCCAAAGCGTATCCTAATATCCTAAAATTTTTCTTATATATACTTGAACATGTGCTGAATCGTATAGTGGAAATAGGCGAGATCTTAAGTTTTACTAAGGACCTTTAAAATTGTTTTTGCCGAATTACTAATTCGAGACTTTTCCACTTCATTAAACGTAACGTAATCAAACTTTAAAAGAAAAAAAAATGCTAATTTTTTTAAATATATCATTCGATTCCTCTCTTCAAGTTATTTATTTTAACATATTTTTTGAGAAAATATTTTTAAAATGAAGGAGATATAGCAGGTTTTCAAATTTGGCCGCCCTATTAACACATAATCCCTTCAGAAGTCATTACCATAAACTTAACGAAAATTTTATTTTACCAACATTTTTTTTAAAAAATTTACCAAAGATAACTCATCAATATTTGAAATACACTTAAATATTTTATACAAAATGTTTGCTTTAATCATTTAATGGGTTATCCTCCTTTTTTATCTATTCTCGAACTTATATTAATATTTTAAATTAAATTAATATTGCCTAGAAAACTATTTATTTATCAATTATGTTTTTGAAAGCAAAAATTAAAATAAAAAAAATTTAAACTTTTTTCTAAAAGTCTTAAATTGTGCTAACAGTATAATTTAAATCTAAAATCTTGAATATTCCATGGAATTTAGCAATTTAGGCTTTTACTTATTTAAACTTTTGATTCTAAAATTCACAATGCCTAAATTTTTAGATTGTGGACATTTTACTGATCATGTTGATTATATTCTCTAAAATTTGAGAGAAAAAAATACCCAAAGTCTTATCAATCCTTCTAGTATATTTTTGTAAAACTTCAAAATCTAAATTTGATTTAAAAAATGAAAAATTTACTCTTTTGAATTAAAACAATTTTTAAAACATTTCCATATTTAGAAAATACTTGGTACAGTGCGTCAATGCAAATAGGGTAAAAAATATTTCCGATTAGAGCTTTGATAACATGACCGTCGCCGCCATTTACTGAAGATTCCTTAATTTGTTTAGCTAATTGAATTGTATTTGAAGTTTGAGCAGCTCGATTGGAATTTTCTATAGTTAGAAGCTGATAGCTTGAATGTGCTGCTTCGACTCCTCTAATTCCTGAATTGATGTCATTCAAGCGCTCCCGGAAATACTTAATCATTTCGTGTGCCTCATTTACATTGGAAAAATCAATCAGAGCTTGTCCTTTGGGCTTAATATAAAGCAAATTGACAACATCTCCGAATTGTAAGCCGATTAGAGCGATTTGTAAGTCGCTTAGATCATTGGGTATGTGTCTCAATGAAACAACTTTGGTCATGTTGTGCTGCTGAATAGCCGGATTGGATTGAAGTTGTGAGTGAATGTGAGGAGCTGAATCAAATCGGGCCTTCAATTTAGATAAATCCTAGTTTTAATTTTTTTTCAGTGATTATTTTAAATTAAATAGAATAAATAAACAGTACCTTTTTGGCGTCTGGTAAGGTTCCCAGACCTATGGAGTGACTAATTGAAAAATCGGAATTCTTAAATTAAAAACCATTAGAGGAAAAAAAATTTAGTTGCAGATTACAGGTTGTCTTTTGTAGAAACGATTTGCAGTTTGGTCGGTTTTCAAATTTTGAGCGCTCATTTGATGATGCTGTGTCGGATACAATTGTTGACTTTGCTGCGGCTGAAAATTCTGAAGCGGCATTTGTTGAGGATGATGATAAGGTGCATTTGCTTGATTTGGAAACTGAGGTAGATAGCTTTGTTGCATCATGTTGAAGATTTAAGAATTTTTAAAATTGGCAAAATAAAAAAAAACTTATCTAGTTGGGAAATTTTTTTGTTAGGCACTTTTGTATTTAACTTCAAATTATTCAAGATTATGAAAATGAAGAAAATTTCGAGTTTATTTTTTTAAAATAGAAAAAAAATAAAGAATTTGATCTGTAGTGACTCGCAAGTTAATTTTTAATTTAATGTTGAAATGCAAAATAAAGCAAAGCATAAAAGTAAAAATAATTAGAGTTATTTTGTTATGAGTGTTTATGCGTATGCTTTAAAATAAGTATTTATAGTAATTAAAATTTAATTTTAAAATCCACGCAGATTTTGCTTGATTTTTTTGTTGTTTTTTTTCTTACTATGATAGTATTAACGGTGAGATTTTTTGGTAAGAATTCAATTAAAGTTGAATAATCATAATTTGAAATTTTTAATACTTCTTATCTTGCAATCATACTCTTATACTTGCAATATTTGCATGCATTTTTATTTATTTAATATTCAGCTTAGATACATACCAAGGCTAAAAGCCAAGTAGAGCTTAATTATGTGTCTTTGAGAAAAAAAGCCCACCTTACATAGTAAAAAAAATTTAAACTCCTTTTTTTAAATGTTTAACATAAACAAACTAAACTAAATAAGAGACAAATATTTCTCAAACTGAATATTTATTTTAATCCAAATTTTTGAACTGCACAAGCTATACTTCAAGATTTAAGTCTTTATCATTTGGCATTTCCTTAATTTTCTACAAATAAAAATTAAAATACAAAATTAATATATATTTAAATTTAATTATAGCTCACATTTATAATTTTTAGTTTATTTTAAAAGCAAAAATTTTTAATTTTCCAAGGATTCGTTCAAAATCAGTCATTATTTTGGTGCATTTGAATTGAGTTTAACCGTGTGTAAACTTTAAAAACAATCAGGTCATGATAAATTTTTGCTCATAAGATGTATTTAGAATAAAAATATAGAACTAGTTCAAAGAGAGCATAGTTTTTTTCTAGTAGATACTTAAATTTTCATATTTCCTATTATATTTATGTCAAGCATTTTCATATTTAAAAAATGAAATAAAGATAAAATTAAAAGTTAAAATCAAAAATAATTAGAAGAAATATAAATTAAACTAGATGACCCCCTTTATGGTAAACTTTTTTTTCTTTTAAAAATTTATTTCATTAGATGTGCAAGATTGAAATATAATATTTCAAAATTATGAAGTTGATTATGAAACTTTAATACCAAAAAAATATTTTTTTAATTATTTTTTTGAAATTAATGAAAAATGAAATTTGAGGATATGTAATTCAATTACCTTTAAAAAATTTTTAGAACAAACCGGTTTTTTTAGTTCTGAAGATCTAAATAAAAATTTAGAATCATTTTTTAATTGATATAGTTTGATGGAAAGCACTTTAAATCAAAAATCGAGAAGCAAGTCCATTTTCTCTAAAATTCCAAGATGAAAATGAACGATTTTTTGCATTTTTTTTTTAAATTAAAATTTCCTTTTCTTTCTTTATTTACTTTTTTTTTCATAAAAGTGTAAACAGATTGTTATAATTGTTTAATCTTTTCGATCATCAGAATTTCTAAACTATGAAGCGACTTTTGTTTTTTAATTTTTATAGGAAGTTTTTTCATTATAAATATTTAAAAATTGAATATATTTATATACCGAGTGTCATATATAAAAATGTAGAGAAAAAAATTCTACTAATTAGTGTTTTTATTTTTTTCTTTTGCACTCAATTTTTCGTCAAATACGATTAATAAACAATTTAAATAAATAAAATAATTAATTTCGAAATTTTTGCAACACACTGTATTTTGCTTATTGTATTTTGCTTATTATTTTTCATCGAAAGTCATGAAACAAGACTTTGGCAATGAATTATTTATTTTCTAATTGCAAAGCAGATGGCCATCGACATTTACTTTGAATGATCTTTTGATCAAATCTAGTGAAGTGAAGTGATCTTTTCGGGACTAAAAAAAAAATTTTTTTTAAGAAACTCTCGAGTAGCACTAATTCAATTTTCTTTTTTAAACAATATGAATTTCTTAGGAAACGAAAACGCGGGAGACTGATAATATTCAATCAAAGCTAAAGTATTAAAAAAATTTGATAACAATAAAATTATTTAAATTTATTTAATGTTTTTAGACTTATCTAAGAATAAAAAATATTAATATTTTTTTGTTTGTTTATTCATTGTTAAGCAAAAAATAAAATATCTACAACTAAAAAAATAATCTATTTAAAGAGTTTATATTATAAAGCATGAACTCTTTCAAAAAACCACGTGATTATTGATTGTTTGTAGGTAAACCTTTGTGCACAGATGCTAGTATACTTGCGAACTTGTGGTTTAGGTGCATGATACAAGTACCATCCTATTCATGTAAAAATAAATAATAAAAAGTTTAAAAAATTAAGAAAGAATAAATTCAATAAAATAATTTAAGAGTAGATTAGTTGTTGAATAATTTTAGAATTTATAATTTAACCAATAATCAATAAAATTCTACAAATTTGAAAGATTTCATTTTTATTCTATTTGAAAAAATTTAATTATTGATAATTTTATTATCATGTATTTTTTGTTAATTATATTTATATATATTTTTTTAAAAAGGATTACTAGATTACAAATAAAAAACAGTGTCTGATCACTTATTTGATAATTTTATGAAAATAATATTTGTTTCATTTTAGCTTTATTAAATAAATATTTTAATTGAAATATCACAAAATCTGACATAAAAGTTTGAAACTTTACATCGTCACTATATATAAATAATATATACTCGTTTAAAAAAAAATGAAAAAAATTATTTAAAAAAAGTCTTTGTTAGTTGGCAAGTTAGAAAATCAAATAAACTTAAATAATTAAAAATAAGACTAAAATGAGAATGAAAAAAAAAACAAAAAAATCATTTGATAAAATCCACATCAGTACCCAATAAGTATTTTGACTTTTCAAAAAAAAAATTAATAATTAACTAATTTTTTCAAAATTAAAAATAATTTCGCTACAAAAAGGAAGTTTTCTTTATAAAAATCAACAAACATGACAAATTCTCTTCATTTATTTTTATCATTTAAAATAAGTTTATTGGCTTTAAAATGACGACAGCTAACGACAAAATGCTGAGCTGCTTAATTGAATAATCCAGTCCAACAACACACAATTTTGGTTCCATAAAATCAGTCCAACGTGAGACAAATTAGAACTCAACGCTTCTCACCGTGGCCACATCAAAGTAAAAACTAACACAATACGCGATCAAAAAAGCTAAAATTACCAGAAAAATAATCAGTAAAAAGGCCCAGCAGTGATCGTTTGTTGACTGAACCGTAGATATCGGATCTGTGTCCAACTCGCTAGGAATAGGCTTTGAAAAGCTCGATTTTTTACTCGCTTTGCCATTACTAGACATATTTTTGCTAATACTATTTTTTTTTGAAGAAGCATTAAGTTTAGTAAAAAAAGCCGGAAACAAAATTCTGTCCACCCAGCGAGTTTGACGACTGGACTCGCTCTGCCTCATTTCCACACCATTCGCTTTCTCCTTGGCTTTGGAACTTTTTAAAGTGGTAAAAGTTCCAATAGGAGAAAAAGGCGCACATATTCTCTGAAGGGTGGTCTCGTCTTTTCGAATAGCGGCACAAACTCGTACACTATACTCGCTATTTGTCTCAAGGTCTCTAAACCTGTAGCAACAATCAGAGCCCCTGTACACTTCTTTGAAATCGGCATCTTTTTTTTGAATCTGCAAACAGTACTCCAAAAAATCCGGTCTTTCTTGGCCATACTTGTTCCATTCGACAAGGCACCCGTTTGAAGATATTTGGCTGATGGCCGGAGCTTTTGTAATGATCGGGGGAGACTTGGCAGTCGAAAAATGGTAGTTATGTGACCATTTACCTTGTCCAGCTTCATTAATTGCGCAAATTCTGAACAAATAACTTGACGATTCGGAAAGTTTGTTGAGCCGAAATTGGTTTGATGGGCCTTCATATGCAGTGGCGAATCTATCGCAATTTATATCAACATCATCGCCATCATTGTTAAAGTCATTTTTTCTATATTGTAGAATATAGGTAAAATTTTCGCCTGAATTCCATTTTAGCTTTATACCATTGTAGCTAACCCAAACACATTCTAAATTAGGCGGCTGAGGTGCCAGTGCCTTTGTTTTAAATTTTACCAAGTTGGAAAATTGCCCGATGCCTACACTGTTTGCTGCCTGTATACGAAACTTGTAATTCGTATCCGGTTCAAGAGAGTCAAATAAGTAGGTGCACTCATTTTGATGCAGCACAACATACGGGTTTGAGTGGGTTGATTGCTCATTAAAGTCAATGTTGTAAAATTGTATTGGCGATCCGTTTGTGCTTGGTGGTTTCCAAGAAACAAGAGCTGAGTCTGTGTGAATCTCTTCCAGGCGTATACCAGTGACGATTCCGGGCACACTGGCAGGCGAAATGTATTCTACAATTTGGCTGTATTGACTAGGTCCGATGATGTTTGTTGCCTGTATACGGAATAGATATTTTGTGTTGGGCAAGAAAAGATTTCTTAGCTCATGTTTGAGGCTGCCTCCGGTGTAAAGATTTGTAAATTGTCCATTTTCTTTGGCTGTCCATTCCAATCTGTATTCGATTATTGGTGAGCCGTTGGACTCCGGTTCGGACCAATTTATTAAAAGACAATTCGAAGACTTTGTCGCTATTACCAAAGAATTGGGTGCGTTGGGACAAGTGGCACCGCTAGTGAATTGTAAATTGTCTGACCATGGACCGTGACCATTTTTGTTTATAGCTCGTAGTCGAATTATATAATTGTGGCCTTTGAAAGAAAATTAAGTTGAAAAAATTTTCAAATATTTTAATTTAAATGCTTTAAGCTTAATTATCTTTTTAAATTTTCAGTCTCTTTTTAGTTCGTTTGGCTACAATAAGCTTTGAAAAAGCAAGTTGAGTTATGAAGTTAAAAATAAGGAACTAATATTCATATATAATTTTTTTTTTTAATTAAAATTTTATATGAATTTACAAAAATTTATTCTAATTAATTAATAATCAAAAATAGAATAAGTTTTTTATGTGAATAACCAAAGAAATTTTAATAATTCAACTTAGACTGCTTTAGGAGAAAATAAATATTTTAGATCTATGTATTGATTTTTTCAAATTATCCAGAATAATAATAGATTAAATGCATTTCTATTTTAATTTAATTATTGATAAAATAATTGATTTTTTTTTGGATTGATCGATTGGGCACTTGGAATTTTTACACAGTGAATTCTGAAAACTAACGCTAAAAGCATTGATAACCTTTTGCTGTTATTTCAAGGAAACAAATGCATAAGCTTGATATATTCCGTAATTTTAGCGAATATTTTTTTGGTTAAATCTCTTTAATCCGTAAACTTAGAAAAAATGACAAAATACAATTTATGGTATTGAATATACCGAAATTTCTTATAAAACAGCAAATATTATAAAAATGATAAAATGACAAAAAAAAACATTTTTATTTTCATTTTTATATTACAGGTTTTAAAATTAATCATTATCAAATTTTTAAAATAATTTTTTATTATAAAAATAAAATCAAAATAAATAATAAATATTATAGCTTATTTTGCTTGAATTTTATTAAATTATGAAAATTCCGTTATTTAAATTATTTTTAATTCCGTTATTTAAATTATTTTTAATTCCTTATTCTTGCATGAAATAAAATTAAACATACAAATGATTTTACATGATCGATTAAGTGAATCGTTAGTGACATTGATCAAAAATATAAAATTATTTTTAAATATAGTTTATTTTAAAAACTCTAAAATATTTCATTATTTTTTTTGATTCGAACTAGTGTTGGGAATCGACTAGGTCGACTAGAGTCGACTAAATATTTTTTTAGTCGACTCGACTCGACTTCAAAAAGATATTTTCTTTTAAATTTAATTTTTTTTACCTAAAAAATTTTTTTTGTTTTCTGCTTTTTTCTAATTATTTTATCTAATCAACTATCGAATTCTAATATTAATTATTTAACTTAATTGTTTTTTAAAATTTACATTGATCTTTTTCCATTGAGGATCGCTCCAGGACCCTATTTCCGAGAAAAATTAAATAACGACTTAGCTAAATCGACTATGCAGTTTCTTTGTTATTTTTGTAGAAAAATACAACTTAAAACTTTTCTTTTCAATTTAATTTTTGAACTTAAAAATTAATCGAGTCGACTCGGGACAAAATATGCCCAACACTAATTCGAACCTTTATAGTTCGACTTTTTAATTTTTGGACAATTGATAACTTTATTTCACTTAAGATTTCAAATTTTTAATATTAATTAAAAAATATTGACTTAGAATAGTTAATGTATCACTATCAAATTCTAAGACCATTTTAAAATATTAATACTGAAAGATTTTTAAATTTTTATCAGTTTTTATTCTGAAAAAATTCTAGTGAAATTCCTAATTTTTTAATTTGTCGGATGACTTTAATTTAAGGACGTGTTTGCAAACCGAGTCGCTATTGCATTCACGTTATCATTTTTAAAGTGTTCAAATGCGATCTATGTATGAAAAGAAATGAATCAAATGAATTTTAACTATTTTGGACTAATTTTTGGGTATTCTGTAAAAAAATAATAATGGTTGATAAATGTTTTTGTGTTTTTTTATTAGATATTAGTTTTTATAGTTCAGAGTGATATTAATTCATTTTTTTTCTTCATTTTTTTAAATCTGTTTTTAATCTATCAACTATTAGTTCGATAATCATTTTTTAAAATGAATTAAAAAATACTAAAAACAAAGCCTTTTACCTGGATTCAGACCATCAACAGTGAATGTCAATTCATTACCGCGGTAAACAACATTCTCTTCTTCAGTAGAATTGTTTGTGAGGCTCAGCTCATAATTTGAGACATCAGCTCCACCAGTATTGTCCGGAGCATTCCATTTAATTTGAGCTGAATTCGGTTTTGGCTTGTTGTTCAATTTTGGCGCGCTGCATTTACCTGGAGCGACTGATGGTGTCCAAAATTTGGAAACTTCCGAATAATCACTCTGTCCAATCGAGTTGGAACAAAAAACTCTTAAATAATAACACTGGCCAGGCTTTAAATGTTTTTCCAGCTCGCATTCATCTTTTTCATCATAATAAATTTCCTCAAAGCCGTCAAATTCATTTTCTGACATTTCCAGCGAATATCTCAAAATCTTGTCACCACCATCGTCCTTTGGAGATTCCCAATTGAATTTGTAAACACTATTTGCTTGAATTTTGCTGCGAATTTTTCCTGGTCGCTTTGGCACATCAGCTTTAGTGGTGAATTTGGCAATATCAGACCATGCCGAATTTCCCTCTTCATTTTTGGCTCTCAGTCTAAATTGATAAACACATCTACGTCTGAGATCTTTGACAGTACAGGTAAGAGCCGAGCCGTGATAAACTGTCAAAAATCCATGTCCAGCAGCAATTTTATCCTCTTGGTCAAGCATTTGTAGCTCGTAGTCTATGTCATTTATCCGCTTCGGACCCCAGACCAGATCCAAAGAGCTTACAGTCGAGTCTGTGAGCTTGGGCGCATCGGGCGTACTAGGAACTCCACCCGAAGTGTTTATAAAACTAATAGGACTAAACTCGCTTAAGCCATGACTATTTTCGGCAGCTACCCGAAAAGCATAGCAAGTGTTTGCCTTTAGTTTTTTTACTATGTATTGTTTTGAGGTGCCTTTGTAAATTTGGCAAAATTCTCCCAGATTTGACTCAATCTCGTCCAGATTTTCAGATTGATTATTTATTTCCTGGTATTCGAGGAGAAAATTTTGTATCTTGGAGCCATTGCTGCTGGGCTCAAGCCATTTGATGGTAAGTTCATTTTTTTTCTTGACACCGACTTGTTTGGGCGCAAGTGGCTGGTCTGGCTGCAGTGTCTTTGTTCTGAAAGAGACTGTTTCAGTAGTGGGACTTTTGCACTTTTGATTGAGGGATGCGCTAACTCTAAGATAATATTGTGTGTTGGCCATGAGATCTTTTAGAGTTATTTCGTTTGCTTCACCGGAATAAACCTTGTCAAAATTGTTCTCAGTTTCGCATGAGATCTCGAGTGTATAGTTCAAATTTTGTAGTTTGTCCACAGCTTCTTGAACAAGAATTGGCCGACAGGACGAGTCGGTGACCAAAAGATCTTCTTTGGTCAGTTCAATGGCACTTAGGAAAACAAATACGCTCTGTGGTTGAATATTTTTAACAATTGGCTCTTTAATTCGTTCCAGAATGGATTCAAAAAAGGCCAAATTGGTGTCGATATGCGCGTCTAAATCGATGGGTTCTTGGCGCAGGCGGTGGTTTTCGATCAGCAAAGACTGATTGGAATTTGTTTGATTCTTGGGACAGAAGGGCTGATTGACTGGCTGTTTGGGCATTTGACGAAATTGGTGCTTTCCAGCGTAGAATTGTTGATGCATGACGTGACCATTGAAATTCATCATGGCTTGTGGCAATTTATTGCTTGGATTTGTGAATGCTGAATTTATGGTGCCGTTTGGTGCTGGTTTGCTATTCGAATTTGCTTTAATAAAATAAAATTATTTAAGATTTTGAAATTTTTTTTGTTTCTCTTTTGCAAAACGTGAGAGTTTAATCCCACTTCAAATTTAAGAAAGAATTAAAGAATTTTTTATCTAATAAACAATTCTTTTTTGTTGTCGAAAATAATAAGACTAATTAAGACTCAAGATTTTGCAAATCTCGGTCTAATGACCTAAAAGAGATTTGATTTAATGGGATAAAAAAGTACACGAGATTAGTTAAAAATTCAAAAAAAATTTTTTTCCATATTCTGGTCATTTGGACAGGTTGGTAATAAATTTTTAATTAATACAAGTATTTTATTTAAATTTGACGAAGAAAATTTTAATTTTACATTGAGCTTAAATTGGAGCTGAAGAATTATTTAAGCCTGGTCATAAGTCCACTATTCAAATGTTCCTATTCATTAGATCATGCTTGAGTCAATAAAGCTTTTAAGTGTTCTTCTCAACCAAGATTATGTGCGTAACCTAGGAAATGAATTAGATAAATCCGAGCTTATCAAGAAATTTTAATTACTTGCCACGAAAGGCACTGATAAATTTTGAGTTCAAAATTAGTTTAAAAATGTAAATATTTTTTTTTTTAATAGACAAGCTAATAATTAAATAGTCTGCGGAATGATTCACAAGTTTGACTCGAAGTGAAAAGCCTGATTTTCCAATTTTCTAATTTACTAATTTTGTCCATACCATTGATGCATTAAACAAAATTTTTTTCAAAAAATTTATTAAAGATATACCTTGAATTATTTAAATTAGCAAAAAATATTCATACATACCAAATAGTTTATTCTCTTTTGAACGATTTGTGATTATTGCTTGCTGGGACACACTTTGGTTGAGGTGTAAATTTTGTTGATTTTTTGAGTTAAAGTCATCTGTTTTAAAAGTGTTCGAAATTGAACAATGAGAAGAAGACGAATTTGATGCCGACGTGGACGAACAGGAAGACGAAGACAATGGTGATATAGATAGAACGCTGTTTGAAGATAGACCAGGTGTAGCACTATTAGTACTTGACTCGTTCAGTTCAGCATCTGACTTTGCTTGGCAAATTAAGCTGGCCTCGCTATCCAAGTCGCTCAAACTATTTTCTTTATTCTCCTGAACAGATTCCACACTAATGGGATTTAGTGGTGCTCCAGGACTGTGCTGATAGTGATTGTAATAGCCAAATTGCTGGTTGGGATAGTTGTTGTTTGATCGATAGGCTTGCTTTATAAAAAAATAAATATTAAAGTAAAATCTTTTTTTAAATGTTCAAAATAAATAATAAATGCCACATAGTAAACATCGAAATTTTAGACACGTATAAAAATCAGTCCCTCTCTTTTTTTCTATCATAATTTAACCATGAAATTTCGTGGCTTATACGTGCACTCAAATAAATTGAAAAAGACCCTGTAAGTTTATTTTTTTTTGTAGGGTTTAAGCCTAATTTCAGTTCAAATAATTTTTTTTTTATTTAAAAATAATTTTTTTTGATTAATTTTCTTTTTAATAATTTTAATTTTTAAAAGTTTGAAAACTAAATGCAGCACTTAAATTCTGCTTTGAATGGTGAATCAATCAAATTGAATATTTAAGTTCTCATTAGCTGTCAGTCACAATGATGACGACTAACATGTTTCCGGATTTTTTTGTTAGAAAAATATCGAAAAAAAAACTTATATTTATTTGGCATTTTTCTGAAAAATAAAGAGTTAGAGCATATTTTGAAAATTTTTTTGTATCCAAATTGAAACCATTCATATTCATTTTATCAATTTAAACAATTGAATTAAAAAGACGAAAATCTAAAATTTATCATCTTAATATAAATAATATACTTGAGAATAAAAAAATTGTTCAATACTTCTCGAAACAAAAAAAGAAGATCTAATATTTAATCTGTAGAAATCAAATAAAAATAATCAATTTAAAAAAATATTTTTTTTGCATACAAAAAAATCAATTAAATTTAAACCGGCCCTTTTATTTTCTTAATTACTTTTTTCTTATTCAAGCATAAATCGAGAAAATTCAGGTAATCATTTTGACTATTTGCCTAGATCGAATTGAGTACACTTTGAAAAATATTACTCATTTAAAATTTTTGTGTTCATCAATAAAAAAAATCCGCTTTTGTGAATTTTGAATACAAATTGAACACAAATTCTTTATTTTTTGATATATTAAAATTAATAAAAAACATTCGAAAAATAATTTTTTGATAAATTAAAATTAAAGTTATTAGAAAATATAAGAAAAAATACCGCAACACAGTACAGCATACTTTGTTGCGCCTTTTTTGCCTAAAATATTTGTTTCTTCTTTTTTTCTTTAGGAAATCAATTTCAATAATCTATTTAGATCTTATTGATGTTTTATCTTTGTCTTTTTTTTAGATGAGAAAAATTATTTTAGATAAATAAGGCGCAACAAAGTATGCTGCATTGTGTTGCGGTATTTTTTCTAATATTTTCTAATAACTTTAATTTTAATTTATCAAAAAATGAAGAATTTCTGCTCAATTTGTATTCGAAATTCACAATTAATCAAAAATCTTAAATTAACAAAAAAAAGCAATGTTTTTCCTTCTCAAACCACTCTATGGTGTCATAATTAGTGCATTCCAAGCAGCCTGGAATAAAGTTACAGTAGACAAGACATAGACAAGACATTACACTTAAAAATTTTCAAAAATTTAATAACCATCGAATGGAGACTATTTAAACAATTGATTTTAGAATGAAAAGAATTTTTAAGATGGGCTGCAGGTTTTGGGACTTTGGAGTGATGATTAACCATGCTATTTCTGCTATAGCTATGGTTTTTTGGCGCATTAAAATTATTAAAATTTGTTTTATTATAAACCTGTTGACAACCATTGGATGAATCGATGCGAGTAGTTGGGTTGATGGGCGCCAGCTGGTTAGGCTGCGGCGAAGATATAATTAGATGTACCAACATTCCATTCTCATCTACAATTTGCTGTACAATTTGTCCCGGTGCAGGCGATGTCAACTGGAGCGGGACGGCCTGCGTACTATCGTTATTGACTATTTTGACTGTGGCCGGTCCAATTATGTCCCTAACTTTGTCGCCGAGCTGCACTTGAAAAATGTGGCCCGCGTCGACATGCACGAACACGGTCGACGACTGGTTGGACACTTTGGCATCAGTTCTATTCGAGAAATTCATCAACTGCTGGGGATAGAGGGGCATTTGGGGCGTATTGGGCAGGCTGGAGTAGATCATGCCCGGGTAGGACATGGGCGACATGTTGTAGATGGACTGGCTCGTGTAAGAATGGTGGAGTGCATTTTTATTGCATGCTGAATTGAGATTGTTTCTGAGCGGCAGCGAGTTGGGCGGCGGAAGATTTTTAGGCAGCGAAAATTCGGTAAATTTTACTTCCGCTTTTGAGTTGGACTCGTTGGGCGTGGGCGTCGGGGTGGTGTCTTGGTTAACCGAGTTTATTTCTGTGTCATCGCTTGAATTCTCTTCCTGGTTGGTACCATTGGCATTCTCGTTGTCCGCGCAGCTTATTCTCTCTTTGGCGTCTGGTGCGCTCGATTTGTCCATGTGTTCCAGCAAGTCTATTGGCGACATTTTATTTCTCACTTTTTTTCCTCTATAATTATTACGAACTTTTCATTTCATAAATCGCTTTTTTCATCTAAACATAAAGATAAGAAAATTTAAATTTTTTGAAAATATTTGGCTTGTTCTCATTCGAATCACAAATGTTATTTTATTTTATTTTAATTTTTTAATTTTGATGTTCATTTTTGATTTTGTTTTATTTTTGCTTAATTCATTTATTCAATGCATGTGAATTGAGTGGAAACAGTGGTTGGAGACTTAAGCAGAGGCTGAAGTCGAATAGGAAAGTAATTTTGAAAATTTATCATCATCGCCATTTGGAGTTGCAAGCAAGAAAAAGAAAACAACGAAAGAAAAATTCATTCATTTGAAAGATTTGCATTTAAATTATGATAATATTGAAATTTTTATGAGTTTTTGGATGATTATTGATTATTTTGGCCCGAAATTTGGGCCATGTTCACAAAATTAAGTTTGTCGATTGTGCCTTATTATCATAAAGGCCCAACAGCCACAATAAACTATCTGATTGAACATTTTTCCAAGTTTAAATTTTTAATTTTTTTTTATGATACCGTTCGAGCATCCTCAGAGTCATCGAAATCAATTGAGTAGAGTTTGCTGATTCTGAACCAAACTTTGAAATTGAATGTCGCTCTAAAAAAGACAAATTTAATTAAAAGCATTTCTATCAAAAAGTATTTCCGTAAATTGCTAAATTTTTAATTAGACATAAAATATTTTTTTTCGAAAATTATAAGGAACAAAGCATTCATTTGTGAGGATATTCCGAATTTCCTAATTAAAAATCCTGAAATTGATTTTTGAAAAATTTCAAAAAAATGAATTAGTCTTTTTAATTTAAAAAAATATTTTTTTTTGTTGCAGAAATTTTGGCCACTTCCTCAAATTGTGTCGAGTTCGTTTGGACCCTTCAGAAAAAGCGCTCACTTAGATTTAATTTTGTTTTTTATGTCGTAGGCGTTTTATAATGTATTAGATTAACAAAAATTTATTATTCATTAATTTTTAGATTATTAAAAAAATATAACTTAAATTTAATGCATTTTGTCTAAATTTAATCAACTTATCTGATGACAAAATCAAATTCAATTTCCCATTCTATTTAATTGAATTTGAAAAAAAATTAAATGAATTTGAATTCAATGGTCATTGTAATTTTTTTCAAATTATAAACTAAAAAAATTCTATCTGCCAAGATGATTCAAGAGTTTTTTAATTGGGCTTTTTCTTTAAATCTCAATCCCAAGTTCAAAATATTCTGAATTCTACTATAAAATTAAATGAAAAAAAAAAAAAAATACAAGACAAGTTGACAAGGAAGTTGTTCTCTAAAATAAAAATTCTATTTGCACAAATATTTAATTATTGACAATTATTTTAAGTTTTATTAAATGATTATGCAAATTTGACAGTCACCAAAAAATGAGAAAAAATTAAATGTCTAGTTGAGAAAAACATCTTATTTTGTTTTTTGAAAAATATTTATATTAAAAACGCTCAATGCTCAGAACCAATTCATGATATTTAGAAAAAAATCACTAAGAATACATCGAGCAAATTATTAGAAAAATATCGTGCTCGGAAGATTGTTTCCCTCCTTAATTGTCAAGAGCGGCTCGGGAAAAAAATCTTTATTCTAAATCAAAGGTATCTACGTGTCGCCTAATTTTCGGTTTAAAATCTCATTAAAAATAATAAATCCATAAGCTCTTTTTTCAAATAAAAAAGTCTCGGTGAATTTTGAAAATCACTAAGCCCACACAAAATCCTATCAATTTCAAATTTCAAATTAAATATTTTCCAAGTATCAGTTTAAATTTAAATCCTTAAATCAGGTAAAAATGACATTTGAACGCACTGTTCAATTTTCTATTTCACTGACCCAAATTTTTCGTGGCAAATAGCTCATTGTGTTCTCAAATTTTTTTAATTCAATTTTTCTGTGACGATGATTAAAACAAAAACACGAAAGGAAGTTTGTCGAGGAACTAAAGAAAAGGTTACGAAAAGACAACCAATTCTAAATGAAAAATAATATGTAGACAGAAAGCTTTAGATTTTTTTTTAAATTAAGAGAAGAAACAATACGTGGGCAAATGTAGTTCAATAAAGTAAAAAGCGAAGTATTAGTCAACCCTAATCGGACTTTCATAGCAAATCTATGAAAAAAGATTCTCAACTTACCGCTGGTAAACATACACTTGGATAGATAAATTTAAAGATAAAACTTGTACACAACTAATTGAAATCAAATAATTTAACTTTATCTTTTAATTTGAAAAACTATATTTTGCAAAGATAAGATTGATATCTATTTCAATTTGAAAAAGCTCAAAAAAATCAACTTTATCTTATTCGGTTTCTTTTCTAAAGTCGTTTCATATTTTGACAATTTAATCTTTATTTTTGATCGAATGATTAATAAGACCAAGTAAGAAAATAAAATGTTATTTAATCATTCTTAGGTAATACACCTTATTGATTTAAATCAAAAAGACTTAACTTAAAATTTATTGATGGATAGTTACATTTAGAAAAAAAATTCAAAATGTCAATGCAAATGAGATGAAAAATATTGATAAAAATTTATCTTATTCATTTTGATCCTGACAATTTTTCATCCTTAAATTTATGGCCTGAAATTTTTTTTCATTTCAAAATTTTCCCTTATACCTGATGAAAACAAGGTTTATAAGTCAAAAAAAATTCGCCGCTCATGTGTTTTCAATTCAATTCAAACCATTCAATTTTGCTTAAAATAAAAACTGAAAAATTAAAGATTCACATTTTGTTTTATTAGTAAATAAAAAAAAATGATAAATTTTTCAAACCATCATTAACAACACTAAATTAAAAATGAGGCACCTTTTTATACAAGTTAAAATTCTAATACATGATATTTTAAATTTATATTTTTTTTCAAAAAACTAATTAATAATCTAAAATCTGGTTTTGAAAAAAGCTGTGATACTAAATGTAAAGATATGCAGAAAATCAAAAATTTTGATGAGTAAAACAGCTTGATGGGCGACTTGCCAGTTGGAAACTCAAGTAATGTCTGAGAAAAATTTAAAATTAATAATAAAAAATAATCATAAGCTAGCTGCTTATATGTTTCAGAGTTTTTTTTCATTTTTTCCTTTAGGGTATCTTACATTGATGAATAATAAATATCATCTCATATGGAAGCATATTTTTAATTGATCGCTATTAAAAAATATAAAAAAGCTTCAATTTTCGAATTTTTGAATTCACATGCGTATTTTTTTCAAATTGTTGTCGATTTTCATCAAGCTAATCGTGTAAAAAGGGCGGCTTCGTAATAACATTAAAATATTATTCTTTTGACTGAATCGTCATTAATATAAAAGCATGCACTAATTTTTTTTAAATAGAAAGAACCTTTCTGAAATTATAAAAATAGCAAAAAAAAAATGTTTCTTGATCAATAATTTCAAAAATTCTAAAACATAAAAAATTACAATTGTTGATAAAGCTTTTAATAATCGTAACCCATCAAAAGAGTCATGATTCAATTCCTAAATGAAAAATTAAAAATTTACTAGCTATTTAAAAATTCTTATAAAATTCAATTAACGTTGAATATGAAATTAATTTTAATTTCTGTGACAATTATTTTGTTGTAATCGTTTTTTTAATTGATATATTTTTTTGTCATTTGAAATGTGTCTCAACTTCTATTTTTGTTAAAAACTTATTTTTTAAAAAATTTTAAAATTTTTTAAAAAATAAGAAAATTTTAAATGAATGAAAATGTTGATAAATACAAAATTAAGTAAAAGAGATAAATAAGATTACAAAGGTAAATAATATGACAGTTATTGACAATTTGATATGGTATTCATTAAGTGAAAAAAATTAAATAGAAAAAAACAAAAAGAATTTTGGCAAATTTTAGGCTTATATATTAGGTTCTAAGCTTATAGTGGATCAAAAAATAGATTAAAATCAACTGAAAAGAAAAAAGTCTTCTATTATCTTTAAGGCTATGAAATTATAGGTACTAGGGGTTGTGAAGTTCGTTTCAATTCGATCATTTCAATTCAGAAAAACTTGAATAGCTTTTTTACTAAAATAAATAATTTAGTTCTATAAAATACTTAATTATATAAGCAAATTTTCTTAATGCAGTAAAATAGGTCTGCAAAATACTCTGCAATTTTATGCATTTTGCACGCCATTAAAAAGTATTCTAATCAACTGTGCAAATATATTGCAGAGTTTTTGCAGACATTTATTTTCGGATTAGGCAAAGTTGCTTAAAAATTAAGCTTTTTACAGAACTAAATTATTCCTTATAGTAAAAAAGTTATTAAAATTTTTCTGAATTGAAATGATCGAATTGAAATGAACTTCACAACCCCTAGGTATTAAGTCAAATATTTAGTGAAATTCTGACTGATTTTTTGCTTTTTTTTATTCAATATCAAAAGATCAAATTAAAAAATTTGATGAAAGAGCATCCAAATATTTAAAATAAAAACATTTAGATTGTACCATCCAAAAAATTTGGATGATAGAATTTGGACGGGATGCAGCACTTTCCTTTTTATTGTATTTTCCATGACAAAATTAGAATAATTGAAATTTTGATTCATATCCTGGTGGTCACAATTCTTAAAAGTATTGAGAAGATTAATTCGAAATTTTATTTAAATATGTTATAATAATTAAATTTTCAAAAATTAAGAAGGCACCAAATTTTTTTGATTTTTCTAATAAGTTGAAAAGTTTTTGTCAATAATTCAACATAATCGAATCAAATTTATCAAAAAAATCTTGACAATAATTTACTAAATTACGACCAGCCAAAAGTTTCTACGATTTTAATAAATCTAATTTTGATCTGAAAAATAAAATATTGTTAAAGCTCAACTACCGACTAAAAAAAATCTGTTCTATGTTCGGCCAAAAATTTTATTTGTCTTAAAAAAAAGAAGCTTCAATGAAAAAAAAATGCTATTTATAAAAAAAAAATCTAAATTTGCAAATTTAAACTATTTTGGTTATTTTTTTAAGTATTTGTCAATTTTTACTTTCATACTTTTTCTTATTATCTAGTTTGCATACTCTAGACCTGAATTAGAATCAATAAATAGGTCAATAGATTCTAGGGTACAACAAATATTTTAATTCATGAATTTAATTATATTTACCTTTATGATAAGATTAACATGTTTTTTACAAAGAAATAAAGTGACCTAGAATTTAATTACAGCTGTCTTCGTTTAATTCCATTGGTTTGGGTTTTGTCAACACCTACAATCGAGCTAAAATCTAAAAAAAAAAACATTATTAAAAAATTTATTATTAAAAATTTTAACACATAATATTAAAATTTAGATGAGATATTCAAAAATACAATTTATATAAATAATGAAATAAATTTAAGTTTTTTATAACAAAATTGAATGTTTAGTTAGTCTCACAGAAATTTACTTTTAACAGAATGCTTAAGAGAGTTAAATAATTTTGGTAGAATATTTAATATAAAGAATTGTCATAATAAAATGTCAAGAAAATCTTACGAAATCCTTTTTTTTTAGTAGTTTTTTAATTTTGAAAATAAGTAATTGATTTTTCTAAATGCAATTGTAAAAACTTGTGTATGGTCAAATGAAAATTTTGATTTTCTCATTCAAAAATCATTTAACTCAATGAAAATCTGAAAACCTATTTGTCTAAATAGTTTCTCAACACAAAATGTATCTTGGCAAAACTCGTATTTTAAATACCAAAATCTCATCGAAACAAAACACTTTAGTTTCAATAATAAATAAATGAAATTAAATAAAAAAAAATTTCTTTCATTGTGAAATAGAAACTAAAATTAGAAATTTTAATCTGAACTGAATTGCATAGGAATAAGATAATAGCTACGATTGTTTATCAAAATTTTTAGTTGAAGTTCATTCTGAATTACAAAATCTCTAATTAAATTCAGTATTTAAAAAACTCAACTCTTAATTTTTGGTATTCTAACAAAAGTTATCACTTAGAAAATAAAAATTTGAATACATTTTAACTAATTAAATATTCATTGCATCGATTTTTTAGAATTATAATTTATGTTTTTTAAGTTTATTTGGGTTGAATTTTTATCACCTAATTTTTAAACTACCCAAATTACACAACGTTTCTTCAGAAAATAAAAATGAGCTTTCAATTTCTTGAATTACAGTTTGATTTTGTTCGAGAGGAGAATATTTAATTTATAATTTTAAAAAATGAATTTATTTTTATGTTGGAAAAAAACACTTATAGGCTTGAGTCATTAAAAAATTTCTTATGAAAATAGAATAAATTCAATATTTTAATTATTTTAAAATTATTCTGACGGTTAAATGTTTCAATCTTGTCTTAATGAGAACACTTACGTAAAAATTCTTACAAATCTATTAGCATTATTTTTTAAATAATAGTAACTATTTAGGTATTGCTTTGACATTTTAAATCATTTAGACGTCAATGAAAATTTATAAAATGTTGCCAAGGTATCTATTATGCAAGAAAATATTTTTCAAAAAATTCCAAATACTGCTTTATACAATTAAAAAATATTTAGACGAATCATAAAACTTTTGATTTAATTCTTATGATTAGTTTTTCGAATAAATCTTACCTCTATAATGATCCTAAAAAGAATTTAGACCATTAAAAAGTAAGATCATTTTTTTAATTTAATAAGGAATTGAAAATTATTTACATTTTCATTTCCTGAGAATTTAAAAAAATAAATACAGAAAAGATCAATTTTTTAATTATAAATTGTGTATATTAATTAGTATGATAACATGATATTCGGAAATATTCTTCATTTTTTTTGTAAAATTATCATATCTCGAAAAAACATTCCTTCAAAAATAATTTTTATATAATAATTTAAATCGTTGGTATCGCAATTAGAGTAAATAGTTGGTTTGAGACTTACGTAAGGCGTAGGTGAAAATATGTTAATATTTAAATTAAGGACTTTTCTTATTAAAAACCGAAATTTAAACAGGTTAATGCTTTATTTTTAGTTTTTACTCAGTTTAATGAGACAAGCTAAGCAAAGAAAAAAATGAAAAGTAGATTTTTTAAATTACCACCAAAAATTAAATTTTCAATTTAGAATTTGACATTCATTTATATTAAAAGAAACCATTAATATATCAATATTTTAATGCGGAATTTTTTATGTTTGAAGTGAATACAAAATATTTGAAGCAGATTTACGGCGAAAAAATATAAACAATTAGAAAATTAAATATACATTTTAAATTTATAATTAAATTAAATAAAAAGTAAGCTCCTTGACAAAAACTCATTAAATTGAGACTCAGGCAATAAATATATTCTTAATTTTGCATCTTATTCAATTATTATGAATGAATTTCAATATTCTCAATTCTATTTTAGCAGAGAGTTCAGAATCAAATATTCATTTTTTACTTATCTGTTAATTTTATTAATTAATTTGAAATCTTAAATAAGCTCTTTCATTTTTACCCATTTAAATGCGAATGTTCTTAAATTTTCCTTGCATTTATAGGACAATTTTAATTTCTCTTCGAGATAAAATAAAATGCACTAATTGTTTAAATTTATACAGTATAGCCTGAGAAAAAATTAAATAAATGCTTTATTATGAATAAAATTATTTTTTTACATTTTAGAAATTTATGCAATCATTGAAATATGATATTTGTATGAAAATTTAAAAATAGCAAAATAAAATGAAATAAAAGTTTTTTTTGTTAATTTGTGTGGATCTTATTCACAAATTATATCGATTTTCGAGTATTCAAATAGAATTGCATTTAAAATCAAATGTTGGATCCATTTTGTCAATGTTTCTCGTTTTGGTCAAAATCAGATGAAAATTCAGAAATTGGAAACACTGTGAGTAAAATTGAAGAATCAGATGTTTCTCTAGACCTAAATAGAGCTGGTATTGATTTTTTATTTCAATAATTTATTTTCTTAAAAGCATTTTTATTAGGCCAAGATGTTGTGATTGTAAAAAATGGCAAGCGTTTATGTGGTACCGGAGGGGCTATCTCGAATGCTCCTATAACTCAAAATAAGGCTTATTTTGAAGTGAAAATTCGATCAGGTGGAAGATGGGGCATTGGTTTATCCACTAAAAGAGTTGATTTAAACAAAGTTCCTCTTGGCTGTGATGGTGAATCATGGGTTCTTCGAAATGATGGAAACTTCTTTAATAATAATCAAATTAAGTTCAAAACTAATAAAAATTTTGATGAAGGAGATATTATTGGTGTTACATACGATCACGAATTATTGAATTTTTATCTTAATGGAGATAATATGGAAACTTCAATAACTGGTATTAGAGGAACTGTATATCCGGTTTTTTATGGTAAATTTGTAATTTTTATAATATCTGAATAGTAGAATAAAAAAGAAAAGAAAAAACTTAATTTAGGAAAAGCATAAAAAAAATTTCATTTATCTGAAATTAAACAAATTACATCAATTCATTTTTTAAAAATAAACAAAAAAAAATATATTCATCATTGAAAAGCTTTTGAAATTTTAAAATTTCTATGAATTTAAATGAAATCAAAATCCTAAATTAATAGATTTAAATGAGACAATTAAAATGTTTAAATTAAAATATCTCATTTATTTTATTTTAATTAGATCGTTTTAATTTAAGCTATTAATAGATAAAAGTAGAAGAGTAATTTGTTTTTTTAAATAAAATATTTAGATATAATACACTAGATTCTCATTTTACTGAATAAAAATCAACTCAAACTAATGATTTTTTTAAGATTTTTACCGATCTAATATTTTTAATTTAAATTCTACCACAAAGTCTTTAAGAAATTATATTAATTAATGACAATTTTCTAAAAATCAATTTTTTTTAATTGTATTTGATTTTCTTAAAACAGAATTAAATTTTTGAAATATAAATCCTTTTGTTTGAGATGATGAAATTTAAAGAAATTTTAATAATTTTAGAGCATATTAAAAAATTCTTTTAATAAAATTTTTGGCAATGTGAAAATTTAGAAAAATATTATAATTTTTTTCCTTATTTCATAAAAGTTGTCTGCAAACAATTCAGTATTGTACAAATTTTTACAAACGAATTTAAATCTCTATAAAAAATGTGCAATTTTCTGTAAAATGCAAGCCATTAAAAAAACAAAAAAATTAAAATATGCAATAAAATGTTGCTTTTTCAGAGCTTAGAATTCGTTTGAATAAATTTGTACAACATTGTACTTTTTGCAGATCCAATTTTATACAAATAGGATAAAAAAATATTCCTTTTTTCTTTTTGTGCTGTAATTTTTGTAATAACATTTTAGATTGCAAAATTTTTAAGCTTTTTTTATACAAGAATGTCAGAATTCAAAAATAAATTAATTAAAATAAAAAAATTAAATTTGAGAAAAAAAATGAAAAAATAAGACAAAGAAAAAGTATTTTAAGATTTTCTTAAAAAAATAATCTATTATTCATCACCTACATGGTTAGTTAAATTTACTTTAAATAGTAATAAATAGTATATTTTAGAGTATTTTTGGACATACTTATTTAATTGGATTTTACTCAATATTTAGAATCTCCCAAAATAATAATTTAGTCTGTTTGGTTGTGATTTAAATATGAAAATTAAGTAAAGGAAATGAAAAAATAAGAAATCAGGATGTCTGTATCTTTCCCAGAGTCTAATGATGTCATTTGTTACCTTTTCCGTTGAGATTAATTTTTAAATTTTTTGTAATTTTTAACTTAAGTCATCATATTAATTAAATTTGTCATAATTTTTCGTTAATTTTGTCTCCCGGAATATTTATTTGCTAGTAAATTGGTTTATTTGTCATATTAAGTAGTTTTTTCAGTAAAATAGTCTTTTTTGTTAATAAAAAAATTTTTTTTGTCAGTCCATTAAAATAATTACTAGTTACATTAAACAAAATATCTTTCAGAAATTAATGTTTAAAATAAAATTTAATTAAATTTTTTTACTTATACAAATGTTTTTTTTTAGTTGACGATGGCTCAATTTTGGACGTTCAGTTCGATTCATTTTATCATCAACCACCGAATGGTTTCGATCGAATTATGATAGAAAAGTCAATACTATAATTGATTATTTGTTTTTTTCTATTTTTTTGAATGAAATTTTATACTTTTAAAAGCTTTTTTTTCTTCTGTTATCTAAAAGACTAAAAAGGCAGATTTTAACTATTTGCCAATAAAATTTTCAATTTTAATTTTTTATTTTTGAAATAAATACAACTGGCAACAACCTTTAATTTAAATTTTGAAATGGAATAACAAAACAAGTTAACATAAAATACTTTAAAAAAATAAATAATTCAAAATAGAATTATTTTCAGAGATATTTCTCTTCTGAGCTAAGAACATTTGCTCAATAACAATAAACATTTAAAAACCGCACAGAGGCAAAGATCAATTTTTTAGTTTTTCTATTAATTATTTTATTTATATTACGTTCTGATAATTTTTTTTAGATTTTATTACTCTCTTTTTTTCATCCCTTCGTTTTAAAATAAGAGACTTTATCTGAGTTTTTTAATTTAATTTGAAATATTTTATTTTTAAAATCAAATTATGAATATAAATTTTCTTACTCAAAATTTGAACCAATTTTTTTTAGTGATTTTTGATCTTATTTTCAATCTTAAAAATCATTTATTAAAATTAAGACAAAAAAGCTTAAGGAAGGTAGCAGTGCATAGCAAATTAATGATCCTGTTTTATTTTATTCTTTTTGAATAATGCAGCTCCATTCATTTCTAAATTATTTATTTATATATCTGCTTTTTCAATAATTTATTTTCTATCTGAATTGAATATTTAAATTAAACTGAATAACTTCAAAAATTGTGCATTTACCTTTCATAATTAAACTTAAATATAAAACAACTAGATGAAAATTTTTAATTGAAAAGATATGTAATTAATTTGACAACTAAAATGAGTGCTGATAGTCAAATATTGAACGCATTAACTAAGTTCTCGAATCAAAAATATGACCGAGTAAAATCAGAATGTCTTAAGCAAGAAAAGCTGTTCGTAGATGATTTGTTTTTGCCAAATGACAAGTCGTTGTTCAAACGGGTTAACAAACTAAATGGCATAGTATGGAAAAGACCTCATGTAAGACTTTTTCTAATCTTTGGAGCAGTGATTTGAGCTAAATTTATTAGGAAATATGCCAGGATCCAAAGCTTGTAAAAGAGGGGGCTAAGTCACGAGATGTTAACCAGGGCCAGCTAGGAAATTGCTGGTAAAATAAACCATTAAATTTTATCAAATTTTTTATATTTTTTTAGGTTTGTAGCTGCTTTATCTGTTTTAGCATCGGAAAAAAAAGTGTGGAATAAAGTTATACCGGAGTATGAGTACCAGGAAATAGATAGAAAAACATATGCTGGTGTATTTAAATTTAGATTTTGGCAATTGGGAAGATGGATAGAGATCGTGATTGATGATTTATTGCCAACAATAAATAATAGATTAATTTTCACACATTCTTCAACTAAAAATGAATTTTGGAGTAGTTTGGTTGAAAAAGCGTATGCAAAATTAAATGGATGCTATGAGCACTTGGATGGTGGTAATTTGTCCGAAGCTTTACAAGACTTTACTGGAGGAATATGCGAAGTCATACGGAATGAATCGCGAGAATACCTTGATCCAGAAAAGCTTGAAAATCTTTTTGAAATAATGAAAAAAGCTTATGAGAGAAGCTCACTGATGGCATGTGCGATAAATGTAAATATATTCTATCTTTTTGATTGATATTAATTTAGTCCCGAAAGATTTCTTCTCGATATGAAATGGAACAAAAGCTTTCATGTGGACTAGTGAAAGGTCATGCATACGGAATTACCAAAGTCCAATCTATGTCAATTAAAGGAAATTCTTTTTTTTCATTTCTGTCATCTAGAGAAAAACTTCAAATGATTCGACTGAAAAATCCGTGGGGTGCTCAAGAGTGGTTGGGTCCTTGGTCGGATAATTCACCAGAATGGAAAAAAGTGCCAAAAAGTGAAAGAGACAAGATGGGCTTAAATTTTGATGATGATGGTGAATTTTGGTAATTTAATTTTTTACAGTAGTTTTTGGTTAAAATTCAAAATAAACGATCAAAATAAAATTTAAATTCTTTTAAATAGGATGGAATTTACAGATTTTCTTAGATACTTTAATGAAATATCAATCTGTCGAACCATTAATACATCACTTTTAACTATACGCAAGACATGGTGTGAAAGTTTGGTATTTGGTGAATGGTCGAGTCCAGATCGAGCAGGTGGATGCATAAACTACAGAGAGACTTTTTGCTCAAATCCACAATATTTGTTTGAATTAAACAATGATTCGGACAAGCCAGATGAAGTTTTGATTAATTTAGATCAATTGGGACACAGATTTTTAGGTAGAGAAAATTTGACCATTGGTTTTTTTGTAATGCGCGTCGAAGACAATAGGAAATATCGTGTTCATAAGCCTAAACCTAGGACCACATCATCTTCTTACATAAACATGCGGTCAATTTTTTTAAGAACAAAGCTTCTAAGAGGACGCTATGTAATTATACCCTCTACATTCGATCCTAATGGTTTGGGAAAATACATGCTCAGAATTTACACTGATAACTCAATTAACTTAAAGTAGATATCGAAAAAAAAAATTTTTTTTTAAATGTTTATATATTTGTGAAAAAAAATATAGAGAATTAAAAAAAGACTGTCCAGTGCCATTTCTACACAACTGTAATCCATTTTCAAAATATGCATCATGCGTCACCTCAATAACTGTTAAATCAGCGAATAATTTAGTGAATCCTGAATCTTCAGGTAACTTTTGATAGTCTCAATTAATTATTTTATATGGAAATTTTTTTTTAATAAATGCTTTGCTCCAAAAATAATCTGACCTTTACTTTTGTTCAATTTAAGGACCTATGGACACGTATATTTGCATTAAATGTGAAAGTCAACTTATTTCTAGTAAAATAGTCAAAAATAGTCTGAATCCAGAGTGGAACGTTAGTGGTATTTTCTATAGATATGATCAGCGAAAGCCTATTTCTATTCAAGTTTTTTTTTAATTTAATTTAAAATCTTAAAAATAAAAATAATAATTTGTTCAACAAGGTATGGATTAGAAACACATTTAAAGATGAATTATATGGATCAGTTATTCTTGATGCTAAGCCTAATAACAAACATGTATTATTAGAATGCAGCATTTCGGGTACGCAAGCAGCCAGAGGCATAATGAAACTGGAAATTCAGTCAATGACAAATATCACTTCAATTTAATTTTTTAATACTTAATTTAACTCTTAAACTATACTTTATTTAGGACTTGATTTTTTGTAATAAATAATAATAAATTTGATATTTACATATTTGTTTATTAAAGACATTTAAAAAATAGCATTAATTAACATTTTTATTTTTAAAGATTATTCATATTTATTTACAATGATCAGCAAGAAATGAAATTTATTATGACAAAAGAATGCTAAATTTTAAACCTTAATTGAGAAAAAATTTGAATTTTAGGTGTTTGATCTAATTCTTGAGTGGCAATTATTAAAATCAAAGGTTCCCAGACAGTAAAGTTTTAGGAACTTGTTATAAAAATTCTATCAATGAAGCAACTAAAACCAAATCTTTTTTGAATACTTTAAAGTAAATTGATAATTAAAAGCAATAAAAATTACTAAACTCTTTGATTTAATGAGTATAATTTGAATGTACTTTAATAATGTAACTTATCTTCAGAACAAGGGGATGGAGAATACTAAGAAAGGATATTTTTGGTATGGAAAGGCATCTGAAATACAAAAATTGGATTTTATGGAACATATACTAAAAAAAGCAAAAATTCAGAATTATTTTACTACTGTTGAACTTAATTAGAAATTTTAAAACAATTTAATTTTTTTTGACAGTAAATTTTACCAAAATTTACACACCGAAAAAGAATTAAAATTTAAAACTAAATTCACATTAATTTGAGTATTTAAAAATAATAAATAATAAATAATAACCATAAATAAATTTATTTTGAGTTTTTTTATCTTTACTAATTTTTAATAAATTTAGAGCAGAACCAATTTTTGCTCTTTAGTTATATTTTAGACAAATTTATGCAACCAAATTTCAACCGTCACATCAAGTCGAGGGTTTTCTGAAGTTCAGTATAAAAGAACGTAATTAATTGATAAAATATTGAAAGTTATTTTTTTTAGAAGTTCAAAACTAGTTCTGTGAATGCAAAGTGCAGCATACATAGTTGCATCAATTTTAAAAGTCTACTAAACTCTGCAAATTTACTAAATTTTCATATAGATTTAAATTTAGTAGTGCATTTTTAAAAGATTTTGCACATCATTAGAAGACTCAGACATTAGGTAGAAGTATGCATGTTACACTATGTTGCATAAAAACTAATTTCGAACTTCTAGAAAAAAGTTGGTAAATTTTTTATCATATTGTTCTGTTCTTTTGTCCTGAATTTCACAAAACTAAGCTATCAATTTTAATTAATATATCTGATTTTTCGGAATTTGTGCCGAAAATTTTTTTTAAACTCTGAAATCAAAATATATATTTTTATTTTAAAATTTAAAATTATTATTTTTATACTTTGATGAAGTCAAATGAAGTCCTAATCAGTCTAAAAGATGGGATACTAGTCTGTTACGAAAATTATACCAATTTCTCAGTTTGGTAATATCAGAATTATTTTTGAATATTTTAGAAATTTTTGTGTCTTGAGATATAAAGGTTTTTAAAATTGAAAGAGATAAAACTCTCTTTCAATTTTAAAAATCTCTTTTTATTTTAATATTTTTTATGAAAAATTTAATCATAAACTTAACAATATCCATTAGTTTCAAATTGATTTATTTGATTATTCGAAGAAGCTTTTTTTAATTTAAAATTAATCTTCAAATAAATTAATAATTAAAATTTTTTAATTCATCGATAAAATAAAATAGCAAAACTATTTCTTCTTAATAAAGAATTGATCTAAATAAGAAACTTAACTTGTTTCATCCAAAATAATCTTAAAAATTTACCAAAATTCGTAATAATGAGCAGTTTATATTTTTTTTATTATTTTCCCTTTTATATGAGTAAAAAAGTGATTTTTTTTCTATCAAAAAACTTTAATTTTTGATTTAAAGCAAAAGAAATCTATTAAGAAAATCAAAAAAAATTCCAATATGCAACTTTGGGTTCTTAAATGCACACACACATTTTTTGTGATAAAAATATTATCTTATTTTTTAGTACATCATATAATCATCTTTTTAAAATGTTTACTGTTTATCTTTTTAAGGACAATTTAAACTTTGTTTAAATATCAGTTAAAAAATTAAATACCATCATTGAATGATCAAAGTCTATTTAGATATATTACAATAAAAACACAAATAACTAAACAAATTTAATCATTTTTTTTAATTTTAAAGTTATTTGTTTAGATAAAAATTATGTAGTTAAAAACTTATTAGAATTTTTAACAAAATGAGATAAATTTAAATAATATTAAAATTTTTTAAAGATTTTAAAGATGAAAATTATTTATCTTTATTTTGTTTTTATAAAATTAAAATCATTTGAATTTTGTACTTCGTTTTATTGTATCAACTCATGTGGTTTATCAAAAGATGGTTCAAATAAAGGATTCAAGCTTATTTTAGCAAATAATAGAGATGAAGATATTTATAGACCAACTTTACCAGCATCTGCTTGGTTGTCAAAATTTTTAAAAGCAGGACATGATTCTTACAAGCCATGTGATAAAAATCATAAATCTGAGGATTTATGTGTTTATGGTGCGTTAGATGTTAAAAATGCAGCGCCTCCAGAATATTACAGCACATGGCTAGGTAAATATAGTTATTATTAAAAATTTAACAATTAATTTTGAAATCTTTAATATATATTTAGAGAAATAATATTTTATTGAAAAAGAAACTTTTTTTTAACTCTTTTAAGTCTTTGAATTTTCAAATTCTTTGTTTTATTTTTAATTGTAAATGTTCTAAAAAAAATTTTTTCAGCAATTTAAAATTTAGTACAGATAAATGCCAAAAAACATAAACAGATCAGAAAAAAAATTGAAACTTTTTTGAAAAATAACTATGGTTATAAAAAAAAATTAAAACATATCATGTTATATTTTCATCATAAGAAGGTTACTTTTACTAAATTTTGTGATAGAAAATATTTCATGATAACCTTTTAATTTTTTTTTTAAAGATAGATAAAAATAAAAAACTTATCCTTAAATGCTGTTTTTAAGTGAAAAATATGTATGTTTACATATTTGCCTATTTTGGAAAATTAAAAAAAATCAAATAAAACTATTTTTGGGTTGTTTTTATACTTTGATCTTGTTTAGAATAGTGCAACAGACACCTAAAATTAATTAAAATTAATATTTGTATAATAAATATTTTTACTTTGAATTTTTAGCAATTAATGAAAGAGGTAGCGTCGGAAATTTGCTTTTCTACATGCAGCCATCGAGTCACATTCAAGAACGTCAAAAAAGAGGAATCATAGTGGGTTCATATTTAAGAAATTCGTCTTGGAATGACGTTGAAGAATTTCTCCAATATTTATCTAATGTTAAATCAGATTTTAAACCATTTAACTATGTTCAATTAGAGATGTCCAAAACGAGCGGAAAGTATTCCATCTATTACTTGAACAACAATAATTCTAAAATTTACACAAAATTAAACCAAGATGAATCAAGTAGATTCATATTTGCCTTATCAAATAGCAATGCTAGTGAACCATTCAATAAAGTAAAAGAAGGCAAGGTTGATTTCGAAAAAGCTATTGACAAATACAGCCAGCATAAAAACAAACAATTATTAGTTAATGAAATTTTGAATTCTATTTTATTAAATAAAACCGAACATTTTCCTGATAATGTGCTAAAGCAATATATGAACGTAAAAGATGATACATATGTAAAAGGCATCAGTCAAATAAATGCTAATTATGGAAATTATTGGAAGAATTCTTTTTCTCGCACCAGTACTATAATTTTGGTAGATGATGATGACAATGTGGAATATTATGAATATAATTTGACAAAAATAGAAAATAGTGATAAATACACTATGAATAAATTTTCATTTAAGCTAAAACCATTATATCGGAATAAATCAAACCAATTGACAATTTTATTCGAGTTATTAGCTTTAAATTTTCTTTTGATGATGAAAAATATTTTTTGATTGCTAGAAATTGAGATTATTTTTACAGTAATAAAATTTTATTTAAGAAATAACTGATTTTAGTTTATATATAAAAGTAAAAAAAGTAAATTAACATATTAAAAAAATAAATTATGAAATTAGGAATTAAAATCAATTAGTCTAAAGGATGAACCTGCATGTAAAAAAAAAATTATCAAAATAATGTCTAAATCAGATTTTTTTTTCGCCTGTTTTAAAACATAAAACAAAAAAAAAATTATTAAAAGGAAAAAGCTTTTTTTGATTAAAAAGCATTAGGTAAAAATTAGAATTTTGGTTTGAAGCATTGCTAAATTTAGCTGTTCATTTTTTCATTAGTCTATTAATTAATAAAACTTTTAAAGCATTATAAATTTAATTTAAATTATTTGAAATTTTGAAATAGTCCTGAAAATTACATAAATAATTTGTTTTTTTATTAAATGAATTTTTTTAAAATTACCCTTTTGAATTCAGAACCAAATATTTTTTTATCAAAAAACTGTTCAGATAATTTGGTCAATAAATTGGTGTTCATCTAGACCAAAAGCAACTAAATAAAAAATTATATTAACAAAGCACATGAGATAAAAAATAATTTGAATTAATAAAAATGTTCTTTTGAAATTAAATTTTAGGAATAAATATTTAAATTAAATCTTCAAAAATCTCTTATTTTTTCTAATTTTTTTTTCTATTTATGCTTTAAGAAGGTGGTACAACAAATTTCAGTTTCTTTCTTCTAAAATTAATTAAATATTTACATTTTAAATATAAATAGAAACAATGATTTTTTTGAAAGAAAAGAAAATATATATTTGATTAAGAGCTGCAATTTTCAGTTTACCATGTAATACATAAATCTTAAACATTTTTTAATTAGATTTTAGTTCGAAATTGAAAACATTAAAATGAATTCAAATGCTCAAATAATAATCTGATCTCATATAGTTTAATCCAAAAATAGAATCAATCAAAATGATCTGTAATTTTTTATTATAGTAATTTTTAATTTTTTTTTATTTTATTTTTTTTTATTAATTTGTTTAAATCAAAGAGTAAATTAGAAAAAAATAGATTAAACAATTTTTTTTAAATTTAATTATTTATTTTAGGGTCTTATTGGTAATTTAACAGCAAAAAATTCTATTTTTTATTTTTTGAAGCCGTTTCAAGACATCTTGTGCATATTCTAGGTTTTGTTTTTGTTAAAAACGAAAATAAATGTAGCCTCTTCGAAGGAAAAATAATATCATGATTTAAGATCCCGGCGTATTCTAAATTAACAGTTTTAGAAAGCTTAATGTCGAACTTTTCTTTTAAAAAATAATAAATTAATGTTTATTTAAGCTAACCTAGAGCAGTATTTTAAAATTTTCTCTTTAATAAAAATTAACTTTTGTTTTTTTTACAATTTTAATTTACTAAAATATTGAAAAAAAAACATTTATTTTACGGTTTCTTTTAGAACTAGAAATTTCTTAGAAAAAAAGCTTACATGAAAAGAAATGAAAAATTTAAGGCAAAAAACAAAACAAACACTGAGCGAAAATTCAAATAGTAAAAGTTCGGACAGATCTTTACAATCAATTACCGAAATTCCCGAAGCAACAATTGTGACCAAATCATTCCAAAGAAAGCACAAACTGCCTCCACTTTCTTCAAGTCATAGAAAAATAAGCGTAAAACTACATTCTAATCATAATTCAAAATTTAAAATTGACCAGAGAAGATACAGCATAAGTGATGATTCCATCGGTGATTCATTAAAAGATGAATTATCATTTGACGAGTCCGGAACGAAAAAATCCGAAACACCCTATGATGATGTGACCGATTTTATTGAGGAAGAAGATGAAACTTTCGAAGAACATTTACAAAATGTTATAAAAAAAAATACAAGGAGTTTTACTCCGCTAAGTGAAAGCATTTGGCCTCAAGAACTGCTCAATACTAGAACTAATAATGAAAATAATGACATTTACAACAAGATAGGTTTTAAATTTGGCAGCAACTTATCTGAAGATGGCAAGTATGCCTTGTTAAAAACATACGAGGATATGATATATTATGAGCTTTTGTCCATTAATCCAGACAAAAATTTGAATAAGAGCCTGGAACGGACCAAGACCGAATTTTTCAAAAGTTTGCCAAAAAAAGAAGAACTGAAATTGCCCGAAATAAAAAACAAGCATATGAGTGACATAAAAGAAAATAATAAATCATTAATGAGTGAATTAAACAAGAAGAAATATTCGTGTACAAAACAACTTGAAAAAGCCATGAAAATCTATGATGGAATTAAAAAATTCAAAGGAGAACATACAACAAATCAAAATTATTATAAAAAAAATCAGCTTTTAGCCGCTTATAAATCATGGAAATCTAATTGTTATTTTAACCTGTGATACTTTCAATGTATATTTTTTGTCAACTTATCTATTCTATACTAATTTTTGTTTAAATTTTAAACAATTTGAAGCATTTTAATTATTAAAGCATGCACTCAATTTATAAAATAAGGGTTACGACTAAGATTCGTAATTTATTTTAAATCAATTATCGTGTAAGAGGATTTAAAGATTTTTTAGAGAGAATTTGAAAATTTTAACAAATCCTCTTATATTTTTAAAATAATTAAAATTGTAAATTAAAAAAATATTTCAAAGATTAATGAATCGGTTATCATTGGCAATTTATTTGTTTATTAAGGACAAAGATAAATTTTACGTTTTAAAAACAAAAACTTTTTAATAAAATAAATTTAATTATTTTTATTTTTTAATTTAATAAGTCAATTCGCTTTTATTATGTTAATATTTGAGCAAATTTTTTTCCTAAAATTCAAAATTCCGGAAGCCATTAAAAATATTTTTTGATAATTTCTTAAACTTAATTTTTATCCCTGCTCTTTAATCTGAATTTAAATTTTGAGTTTTTTCTTGGTTTAAACTAAAAAAACTGCAATGAATTTTAATTTTTGGATTTTATTTTATTTTTGGATTTTACTTTATTATTGAATATCGTTTTTTAACTCAGCATTAAAACACAAATTTCTGATTTAAGAATATTAGATTGTAAGAGGATCCTTATAACATGGGATCGATGATTCGTAGCCCTAGGAACAAAACCCGAATTTTTGGTTTTAGCCTTCACGCTTCTCTGCAAGGGTATGCGATAATTTTACGTAAAATTACGAAAATTTACTATATTTAACTTAAATTTAGGTAAATTTATGTAAAATATAGTTATCGTAGCACCACTGTAAATTATTTTTAATTAACTTAAAAACTAAAATTTACTCTCTAGGCATTACAGCTGGTTTTTATTTGCTTACAAATGGCAAATTCGAGGATCCTCTAGAGAACAAGTAATCAAAGCTTGGGTCTCCAAGCACAAAACGCAATTATAAAAATTTAAAAACACGATTTTTTATTAAGTTTAAAACTTAGTTTTTCAAAAATTTATTAAAATTTAAAAACAAAAAAAATAATTATTTAATTTGAAAAATAAAAGCAAAATGTTTAATTTCATGTGCTAAATTAATCAGAATTTTGAAGAATGTTTGGAATTAAGCATAGTAACTTGGTTGTTTTACTCAAAGTAATTGTTTAATTTTTCGCTAAAAAGAAAAGTTCAACATAATTTTGTAAAAGACTAGACAAGCCAATTTGTTATGACTAAAGATAACTCAGTACAGATTTTTTAAGCTATCGGGTTAGCTTTAAAAAATAAATTTACGATAAAAAAGCAGATAATAATTAAAATTGTTGCCAAACAAGGGGAGTGTAAAAAAGCTTAAGAAGCTTTATGAGATATTTAATATAAAATAGCAATATTTAATAATTTTAATAATAATTATGGGTAATTTACGATAATTATCGTTATTTAACGATAGATACCGTTTTTAGATTACCGTAATTTATGGTAAAATATCGTGAATTTACCATAAATTACATAAGTACGGATATCGTAGCAGCAGTGTCTGTCCGATTTACATGTAAAAATTTTCTTATACTTTTGACCAGATGTGTTCGTCTAAAATTAAATTGAAAATCTAAAAACCGAATTTTTGGTTAACCAAAATTAGTTAACCACAAAACCAAGCAAAACCAACATCACTAGTCTACCTAAAATCAGAGTTGTTTTTAAGTCCCAAAAAAAAGTCCAAGTCCGGACTTTTTTAATTTGCTAGATGAGGCTTCATATCAAAAAATTTATATACTCTTGGGTTGTCTAATGCAATAGATTTGCCATACATAATAGATTTGCAATTTTAGCATTAAAGTCTTCACAATTCTTTTTCAGTATTCAAAATTTTAAAGCCTGGACTTGGATTTAAAAAAAAAATATGTGGAATTTTTTTAAAATTATTACTATTATTCTCATTAAATTAAAAAATTTGTCATTGATTATTTTCTCACTAAACTCAGTAAAACCCAGAGTTGTTTAAAAGTCATAAGTCTCAAGTCAAGTCCAATTCAGGACTTTTTTTTTCTTCAAAAGACCGAGCAAAGACTTTAATTTTGTTAATGACTTGAACTTTTTTTTGGGACTTTTAAAAACTCTGGTAAACCTAAGCATAGCTCTCTTTTTTAAATTATAATTTTTTGTGAAATCATTCAACTTTAAATTATCAAATGTTGACTAAAAATTCTAAATACACAATCATTTGATTATTAAGTAATCGTTTTGTTTAAGAAATGCCATTTTTTGTTTTATTTTATTTTCTAAACTATAAAATTTTATCTTAATATTAAGAACTCTATGCTTCATTTAAAAAATTTTTTAGCATCTAATACTGACAAATTTACTTTTTTAATTTGAAATATTTTCTTATGATAGCAAATCGAATTTTTTTTGTTTCTATCAAACAAAAAAGTCTATTAAAAGAAATTTCTTTATAATTATGGTGAGCAGAAAAAACAATAATTTATTTTTTAAATTTTTTTTTGTTATCGGATTAATTTTATTAATTTTTTTGCTTATTACCGATTCAATTTTTTATTGGAAAGTACTTTTTAAAAGGTTAAGCATTGATGTAGATGAATTAAACAGAAAAAAAGCATCTTTACGAAAAGAATTGAACTTTTTACAAATTGACCGATCCAAATTTAATAATGAACTGAATATATTGAAGAATCAAATATATTTTTTGAAGCTTGAAAACAAAAGAGTAGAAGTTAACAAAAATATCGAAGAACTTTCCGAACTTAATAATTTGAGGAGATTAAATCAAGAAAATAATGAGGATGATTCAATGGAATCGTGTTTTAATTTAGATTCATGCTTTTCAAGCCAGAATCCTATTTTTCATTTTTTAGACGCAAAAATCATGAAGCTAGATTTGAATTCAATTAGATCAACTTTAAATTTATCACTTAAAGCAATAAATGCATGTTTTTCCATTATTATTTTACCAAATGAAAAAATGTTTCCAAGACTTCGTCAATTTTTTGTCAATAACGGCGAAAAGACGAACTTTATTTTTATAATCGACCATTCCATTTATAAAACAAAAATCACCAAGAAGATTTTAATTGAAAAATTAAAAGATGATTATCTTGAACCAATTTTCAGGTGTTCAATTTTTGCATCTTTTGGTTCCAAAGGTCAATTGGGCATAAATTTTGGAATTATTGAGGTAAAAAATTCAATAAAATATGATTTAACTTTAAACAGAGAGTTCATTTTTCATTTCAAATATGATCTCGAAAAACCAAGATCCAAAATTTTTTTTGAATATTTTAAAAATTACAAAAATTTTCACCTGAGTAGTGATCCAAAAGAAGACATCCTATTACAATCACAATTTATGGTAATAATACCAGATAAAGATGACATTGATGCAATTGTTTCTTTTATTGATGCTCTTAGATCTGGCGCTGTGCCTGTGTTGCTTGATCTAGATTACGAACTGCCATTGTCTAATCTAATCGCTTGGGATGAGGTGACGATTCGACTACCGTTCGGTCAATTTAAAGAGTTACCATATATTCTAAGTTCAATATCTTCTAATGAACTGATTCAGAGACGAATAAAAGCAAAAATGCTTTTTGAATCGTATTTTGAATCCAAGACAAAACAATTCAGAACAATAATCGCAGCTTTGTTTGAAAAAATTAGACTTAAAAGTAACCCACTATCTGACCGTAGATCAGTTGAATTTATTCCAAAATTTTCAAAAATATTAAAATTTAATTTCTCAGATATAAAAAAAATGGAATATCTTGGACCAATTAATGATGTTAAACGAGATAGTAATTTCTTTCAAAGCAACTATACTGAATCAACTTATGTTAAATGGAATCTTATTAGATATCCTTTTAGCAGTTTTCCAAGTCTTCCTTTTTATAACAATTATTTTTCTCAAACCCACACAACTAACGATGCAAGAGATTATATCGATGGAAATTTTTTTCACTTGAACCTTAGCGGAAATTATGATCAATCCGAGCAATTTACAATGGTGATACTGACTTATAGTCGAGAAATATTGCTAGTCAAATATTTAGAAAATTACTTTGCAACAATTCCGTACTTAAATTCAATTTTAATTTTATGGAACTCACTTACAACTGAACCAGAGTGGAATTTGTGGCAAAACTTGTCCGTTTTTTTTCAAAATAAAAGATTAAAAATTCTTAAAATGAGATCAAATAGTTTAAATAATCGTTTCCTACCTTTTGATCTAATCAAAACAGAAGCAATTTTGAGCCTAGACGATGACGTGTTTTTAAGTGCAGATGAAATAATTTTTGGATTTAGGATCTGGAGGCAAAATAGAGAGCGCATAGTTGGATATCCGGCGCGTCACCATTTATTTGACAATCCCACTAAACACTTTATTTACGGCAAGAGTCAGCTTTCGTGCGAGTATTCCTTAGTTTTGACAGGTGGTGCTTTTTATCACAAATTTTATAACTATTTATACACTTATGTATCCAATTCAGAAATTCGAAGCAAAGTTGACAAATTAATGAATTGTGAAGATATTGCATTTAATATGATGGTTGCTCATTTGATCCGCAAGCCCCCAATTAAAGTAACCAACAAATATAAATTTGCTTGTACTGATTGCAAGACTTTAAAAGCTGGGCTACCAATTTCACGTAAAACAGACCATTACCAAATTAGAAACGAATGTATGGACTCTTTTATTAAGATCTATGGATATAATCCATTGCTTAACTCTCAATATAAAGCAAATAGTGTTTTATTTAACATAGAATTACCAAAAAATATGAAAAGTTGTTTTAATAACCTTTAATTAAATAAAATATATTTTTTATTTCTTTGCATTTTGACCTTATTTCAGCTTTTATTTTTTGTATTTAGATGCTTTTTTGCTCATTGATCGGAAAATTCATATTGAATGAAGCATGCAAAACTAGAGCTTACATTTTTAAACAATATCAAAACGATTAAGGAAAAAACTTTTTAATAAATGAAGAAGTAGATATAGAAACCTTATCAAATGATTGTCAAAAAATTTCTAATTTTCCCTTTATTTGATCTCAAAAATTAAATATCTAGGAGGATTAAAAATAAATTACAACAAGTTGTCGTTCACCAAAGATAACTTAATACGACTACAAAAATATTTAACTCTTAAATATTTAGATAATGCGAAGTAAAAATATTTGCTAAATTTTAACAAATAACTTAACCAAAAATTTCTATGTATACCAAATTTTTTTTCCAAATTTTTTTTTATCTTTTTATAAAAATTAAACAAACTAATTATTAAAAAGAATGACATCTTGAATCACTTTCAATTATTAAAAAATATTCTTTATTGCACGGAATTGTAAAAATAAAAAAAACAAAATGTTTTATAATTTTTTTGTAATAGATAGCCCTCATTTAGATCTTAGATAATCTATGGAATTTAGAATGAGATTAAAACTAAATTTTCTAAAAATTAAAACATGATAATTTAATCTTTGCTATTTAGTAGTAGTTGTAGTAGTAGTAGTAGTGTAAACTGCTGTATCGCGAAAATGATCGCTTTACTAACGCCAATATGGCGCCTGGCCTATTAACACTAGAAGCGTCGGCGATATCAAAATGACATGATTGATGTTTATATCATCTTAATTTAAGAATTTCTATTTGTATTTGCATTAAAAATTGAAATTTAGAAGTTTTTTAAATGCAAATTTGATATTTTATGAAAATAAAAATTTAATTTTGTTTTTTTTGTATGGATTTCAACATTTATATCAAGAAGCACCCACGATGTCAATATGAGATTTGATATTTTTTAATGCTTTTTAATATATCAAAATTTGCATTAAAAAACTTCTAAATTTCAATTTTTAAATGTTAGTGTTAAATGCGGAAAAATTACATGTTGTAAATGTTAATTTGAAATCTTTAATAAGTAAAAATTGCCAAACAGACAATCGTAAATTATTTTTTATGTATCTTAGGATATAATTAGCTTAATTTAATAAGTTTAAAATCTATCTATTAAATAAAATTTGAAATAATAAAAAAGATGTCAAACTGACATTACTGGTGCTTCTACTGTTAAGAGCCTTAGCAGTCATTGCATTTATCCATACCAAAAACTTCTTTGTCGATTATTGCCTTGAAACTATCGAGTGAAACAGCATTTATGGCTCTTGTTGACAAATCATTCCATATGTCCACCACCCTATTAGTTAAAAAGGTTAAGCGATGAGGACGATGATTTCTTGTTCAGTTCTCACACTAGTCTTATGTCATGTCTTCTTAAATTACCAGCTGGTCCTGTTGTTGTTTTTGCATAATTAATTCCATTTATTAAATTTATATTTTCCATACCTTTGACTACATTTGTACATTTGGATTAAATCACCTCTTTTTCGCCTCTCTTTAATTTATTTTTTATTTATTTTTTGGCAATTTAATTTCAAATATAATCAACAATTAAATTTTTAAATTTTTTAAAAATTATATAATTTTTTTCTTTTCTCTTCAAATTATTGATATTGATAAAATAAATGATCAAAATTTTACAAAAGAGAAAAATACTGAACTTAATCTCTAAAAAGAGGTTGAACGCCTCTGACCGCCGATTAAATCTATTATAACTATTAAAATTTTCAAAAAATTTGTTAAACTTTATTTGACTATTTCTTAAAAAAATTGATAAAATGAGCAAAAGAGTTAGAGTTGGTCAAAATTCAAAGTCAAAAAAAATAAATTTATTTTTTTTTAGGTTCGCTGTTTATTATCACGCCAAATCAAGGTAAACGATCAAAATAAAGAAATAAATTTTTAGAGAATAGCTAAATTAGAGAAAAATTTATAGAGAAAAAAATGTGTCAATCAATTAGAGAATATTTTTATTAGAGAAAAAAATTTACCGAAAAAAAATTACAAAATTTTTATTGAAAAAAAAATAGAAAAAGTCTGATAAACTAATTAATTAATTAATATTCCATCAATAAAATTGAAAATCCAGTAAGGAACAACTCTAAATTTTCTGTTTTATATTCATTAACTTGGCGCTTTATTTTATCTTCTTTTTTTTGTGCTTTACTGCTTGTTGACTTTAATTGACTACCTGAAAATAATAACAGCATTTATAGCAGCTAATTCAAAGTCACAATTTACAGATTTTGGGTTGATTGTAATCAAATCACTTATTTATTTATTTATTTATTTATTGAATTGAATTAACCTCCTTTAAGGAGAAGTAAAAGAAAATAAAGATAAAATTTTTTTTGTGTTTTTGTGTTTTTTTAAAAAATGAAAAATTATTACCTAAAAATAAAATTACAAAAATAAAAAAGGAACGTTAGTTCGAAAATAGAAAAAGGCATGAAAGTTAGAAAGCAAGATAATTTGGACCAAAATTAATGAATTTCTTTTATTTTGAATTAGCTCATTTAGGAGAGTTCTGTAATGTTTTAATTTTAAATTGCAAAGACATAACCAAATTGAATCAGATATACCATCATTAGAAATCAGATTAATCTTAAGATTTTCTTTAAGTTGGTTTATATTTACTGAAATTTTTGAGGTTTCAATTTTAAAGTACTTGGAAATAAGTACTAAGTCGGAGGAAAAAGATTTATTAGAGGGGGGGTCACTTAGCATATATTTTAAAAATTGTGATGATAGATAATTATATTTAATTGTATCAATAAAAGTTAGTTTTGAAAATAGATAAAGTTCATCAAAGTTGAATAATTTTAGTACTTTTAAGACTCGTGACATGTGACAGTAGGCTTTTAAACCAAACATTTGTCTAATTAAGTTGTTTTGTAATTTATTTATTGAATCCTTTGTGGTCGAATTAAGAGTAAGAGCCTCAAGACCATATGTGAATTTAGATAAGCAAAATGTTTTGTATATAAATGATTTGAATTTAGGTGAAGAGGTAGGACTATTTTTAGGTAGAAGATATGAAATTCCAAAAAAGCTGCTCTGAACTTTTTTAAAATTTATAACTGCCTGTGTGTTAAGGTCAAGATTAGAATCTATAATGAATCCTAAGTATTCTAACTGATTTGCTTCTTCAAGTTCGGATCCATTAAGGTGAAATACCGACTTAAATAATTGAGTGCCAAAGTTAACAACTTTTGTTATATTAGGGTTAAATTTTATTCTCCATTTATTCCCATAAGATCCACAAATATCCAAAAGCATTTGTAGATGGGAGTCAACTGGGCTTATTAAGATTATATCATCTGCGTAGACAATGATAGAAACATTAAGATTTTTATAAAGAGCTCCAAGCTCATTGTTAAGGCATTCTATTATAAGATCATCAATATATATGTTGAAAAGAAAAGAAGATAAAATAGCTCCTTGTTTTACACCAGTTTCAATTTTAAAGGGTTTAGTTGTTAGATTATTTGGAAGAGATAAAACAGCTAATCACGCCATATTTTGTCAAAGGCCTTTTCTGCATCTAAAGATGCTATCCTACATCCAGAGCCTTTATTGATGTAGTTAAGAGTTGTTTCTTTTAATACAAAAATGGCATGGTTACATGAGGTTTTTTTCTTAAAACTAAATTGGTTATTACTAACTTTGTAAAGATCAGGGGAGTTAATTAGAATAAGTTTTTCTAGGATTTGAGCAAAGCAGTTTGAAATAGAAATAGGTCTTATATTGTTTAGATCATATCTGTTTTTTAAATTGTCTTTTAGAATAGGATTAATTTTTGAAGTATTAAGATTTTTTGGGATCTTATTGAATAGTAGAAGTTGGTTGAAGAATTCAAGTAGAATTTCATGAAAGCCAACAAAATTTATATTTTTTAAAAGGTTATAGGAGATTTTGTTAAAACCAGTTACTTTTGAGTTATCAAATTCTGATATTATTTTCTTTAGTTGAGACAGCTCAAAAAAAGGTAGAGTATCAGGACGAGTGTAGTTCACAAATGTTTCATTCACATGTTTTTTAATATTTAGCTGATCACTTGAAAGAGAGGATTCATCCTCTTTGAATATATTTAAGAAGTGAGAAAAGAGTTTATCCGGTGGGAGGGTTATTTCTTTTCTAACATTTCTTTTATTTTTAGACTGTGCAAGTCTTTTCCAAAATCTATTCCTATCTTTTAAAGAGAAAAGACTTTCTATTTTTGCTTGCTCTTTTAATTCATTTAGATAAATTTGTTGTCGTTGAGTTCTTCTAAATTCTTTCTTTAATTGTCTTCTTTTAGGTTCAAAGGAGGGATCCGTTTTTATTTTATGATTGATGTCAATTAACTTATCTTTTATCAATTTTAGTTCCTTATTGAACCAATTGTTTTTCTTTGGCTTCTTAGCTAAATTGGAGGAAAAGTAAATATTTTGATAGTCTAATGCTTCATTTGAGGCTTTAGAGATTGAGTCACATATTGATTTATAAAAGAGATCAACATGCTCTTGTGCATTAAAAATAGGTTTTGAGGGATCAGTGTAATCGAGACAAGAATTAAAAAAATGATAAGATAAATTATTATTATAGAATTCAAATACTTCAGATATTTCAAGTTTTAGTCTGGGTTGGACTTGAGGCTTAAAATATAGAGATTCAGTCTCACAGTGGAGATTTTCATAAGTAACATCCAATTTAAAAGCGAGGTGATCACTAAGATTTCCCAAGTCACTTAAAATGTTACATTGAATAGATTTTAAGATATTCCCTTGATCTGAGACTAAAATATGGTCAAGGTTAGCATAATATGGGGGGGAATTTTTTTTATACTTTGTATAGGTATACGAAGTAAATTGTGTGTTTAATGAGTCCAGTAGGACCAGGTCATTTTCATGTATAAAATTGTACAGTAGAGTATCTAACTTATTTATATTTGAGGATTTTTGACAAGTGAGCCTGAATGGATCTGCATTGAAGTCACCTATTATGAACATTGGAATATTTTTGTCTTTAAAAAATTTCATGTGAGCTATTAAGATTGATAGAGTAGTCTCATATAAAGCTATCGAATCAACCTTATTCTTATTTCGTCAAGAAACCAACATTGGCCACCATAAGGTCGCCCTGAAGATTTACCTAAATAATCAGGCATATCCTACTGATAGAGTGGAGTATTTTTATGAAACCTAGATGAAGCTAAATCCTTTATAATATGAAATTCATTTTTTTTGGTCCATAATTCATTCAAATAGCAAATATTCGAAATATTAACTAAATGATTACAATAAGCTAAATTTGATTTTAAATTGAAATAATTAAGAAAAGAAATAGAAAAAGAATTTAAAGGCATAATAATTACGTAACTATTGATTAGGAGTATTGCTCGTATTTGCTTCAGATGAAGATTGAGTATTTTCATTTGTTCCACTTGAGGAGGGTTGGGCATTTGAGGATGTTGATATCGTGTATCGCTGGCGTAATGCAAATGGTTTATGGTAGCGATTAATTACAGCACCTCTCGGCCAGTTATTTTTGTCTTTAATTTTTTCAAGATCGAACACACTAATGGAAAATTTAAATGATTTAAATAAACCATGAGTTGTTGTGATTTGTTCAAAATTGGAGTATTGTACAATTGAATGAACTGCTTTTTTCACATTTTCTATTGACTCTTCATTAGAGATGCGTCCAAGGTAAATTTCTACAGTCAAAATCAAATCACTTACTAACTTGAATAATTTTTTATAAGTTATTTGCTTCTTATTCGGAAGAAAAGCGTATAACATTGGAAGAGTAGTGCCCCTAATGATTATTGCGAGGAACGAGCGTGCTATGACGAGCTTATTAAGCAGACACGAGAATACTGAATTGATTTGAACGGGTCGATAGCGATTGGTTCGATTCTTTAAACCAATCATTTCTAAAAATTGACTTATTGGTAGAATTAATTGGATACTGAAAAGATGAATTTTTAATTAGCTATTTTTATAATTTTTATTGGCAAAGAGAAAAAGGTCAAAAAAAATTATGCATTCTTTAACACTAATCTTCGAGTTTACTTGTGTTTCAAAAATAACTTGAATAAAAGTGTTGGGTTGCAAGAGGATTCTAAACCGGCTACTTAATTTTTAGAAACCGTGACCGTGTTTTCATTGACCGGTCAACATTTTAATGGGCGGTCAGCTGTTCGGTAAGCTTAGCAGTCTAAATTTTGCGCTGTTATCAGTTACCTGACGGAGTGCCTAATTCACATTACGCACTATTGACAGCATTTAATCACCGAATATTGACTATTTGGGATAAATAGTCTAATAAAATTAATTTTTGATTTGTTTTTAAATTTTAAAATATGTAAAAAATAAAATAAACAAGTTCGACAACAATAAAGGCGATTTCATAAAATAATAGTAGAAGTAAAGCTGACTTTTAAGTAGCTAGGGATTAAAAATGTTCTGATTTGCTTTTATAAAGTTGTCTAAACCTTTGAAAAGAAATTCATTCACACAAGGTATTGATTTCACAGTATACTTCTAGACATACAAAAACTGAAACTAGTTTCTTTCTACGTTGATATTAAAAAATAATGCTTTGTTAGATTTGTCAATTAAATTTTTTAATTCTCCAAATTGTTAAACTTTGGAACAAAACTTGAAAAATATTTTAAATATTCCGAATAAAGTTTAAACAAGGTATCTTTATTTATAAAAATAAAAAAAAATGAAAGATCTAATAAAAAATTGAAATGGGGCTAAAAATGACATTTCGAAATTTTTGGCCGGACTAATGACCGTTGACCAAAAAGTTGACGGTATTTTTGACAATCCTTATTATACGGGTTTTCGAAAATACGGTCAAAAAATGACCGCTAAAAACCTCTCGCTAAATGTACGTCTTTGCTCTGACCACATCCAAAACTATTAAATAACGTCCCGTTACTCGCATATTTAAAGCTTTGCTTCATCTAGTATGAATAGTATAAACTTGTTTAAACACAGTTGGTGAAATATCAAACAAATAAAAAAGCTATTTATTTATATTAAAAATATTGTCTGTGCTTTTCTCTATATTTTTTCTCTATATTTTTTTCCCTAATTTTTTTTTTCTATTATACAAATTCTCTAATTTTCCTTTCTCTATTTTATGATTTCTCTAAACTTGTCTTGACTCTAATTAATTTCTCTAATTTTTTTTTCTCTATTTTGATAGTTCACCCAAATCAAAATTCAAAGTCAAGTTTGATTTCTTTTAGTAGTTGGACTTTAAACATTTTAAAAATATGGACAAATTGTAAATTTTCATTTGTAGCCAAATTAATAAAAAATCAATCATTTGCTATATTTTTATTTAAAAAATTATCTAAGATCAATAAATCATAATAAGTCTTTTTTTAATAGAAGAATGTAAGAACAATAATAAAAATTAAATTTTTCAATTGTCTACTATAAATTAGACTTTTTAATTGCACTTGCTTCTTTATTCTTTAATAAATCCAAAGCTTCTTTGAGTCTACGACCATAATCAGGATGACATTTACCAAAATTAGTCACCGCTCTTTCTTGAATAAATTCAGCTGCGTTGATCAAATGACCGGATACATTTTCAATCAATCTTTGTTTTTCTTGATCATTTAATACCTTCTCCCAGAAGAGTCCAACTTGAGAAAAATTATCCTCATTGCCAGAATCGTAGCGTCTAATATCACCACTAACTGGACAAACAGATTCAATATGCACTGAATTGTGCTCAGGTCCAGAGAAAGAATTCGGATAATAATTTGGTGCACCGTCTTGGTTGTCATTGATGCATTGTGGACCATCACGTTGATAATTTCGTACTTTGAAAGGACAATTAACTGGAATTTGCAAATAATTGGCTCCTAGTCTATGCCTATGAGTATCTGCATAACTAAAAAGTCTTCCTTGTAGCATTTTGTCTGGTGATGGCTCGATTCCTGGAATCAAATGAGATGGTGCGAAAGCGATTTGTTCCACTTCAGCAAAATAATTGGTCGGATTTCTATTCAACACAAGTCTTCCTACCGGAATCAATGGATATTCACCATGAGGCCAAATTTTGGTCAAATCAAATGGATTGAATTTGCACTTTTCTGCTTCTTCAAAACTCATCACTTGGATGTAAAGAGTCCAGGAAGGAAAATTTCCACATCCAATTGCATTGTACAAATCTTGTGTAGAGTAATCTGGATTTTCACCTGATAATTCAGATGCTCGTTGAGCAGACAAATTTTTTATACCTTGATCAGTCTTAAAAATATAAAATATAATAGTTACGATACTTAGCATAAACTAAGATAAAATAAAAGTTTTATTATTTTATTAAATAACAAAATTTATTTTATTTATTGTTTTATTTTGTTTTTTACTTAAAAAAAGTTTTTGTAGTTAAATACTAAAAAAGACGAAAAATAAGATAAAGCAGCATCAATTGTTTTTTTAAGAATTATTCGAATCATGCCATTTCAAAAATTTGGCCAAGAAAATGAACTGCATTTTTAAATACTCTACAAGTTTACTTCGTGTTTTTTTTTAAAGTTCAAAGATTATTAAAGTTTGATTATATTTATTGTGAGATTCATCGAATTTTCTTTTTAACACAAAGTTTTTTTTCTTAATTTATTAAGTTGTAAATAATTATTAAATACCAGGATGTTTGAAAAAAAAAAGTATCTTTTTTCTATTTTTATCATTATTTGCTAAAATTTGCGTGAATTTAAAAGATTATCAAAATTTACGACTTCATGGACATTTAAGAAGCAATTTGAGAACAATTTTTTGACGAGTCTAAAATTAATCCTTGATTAAGCACATACAGGACTTACCAAAACACAAGCTGTAATAAAGGTTATAGATATAAGTTCTATAATTGTCCAGAAAAATAATATCTTTTTTATTTAATAATTTTATTTAGGTAAATTTTTAAGTCAGAATCCAAAATCGAAAAATATTTCTTTTTATCAGTTAATTTATTTTTGTGTCAGCTAATTTTTTTTCTACATCTAATTAAATTTTTTAAATACCTTTCCAAGTTAATTTATGGCTAGTATCTACGCATATGTAAAATATATAAGACTTTTTGTGCTAAACAAAGACTCGAAATGATATTAAATCTTCAGATATTAATATGATAAAAAAATTTTTTTGCTAGGAAAAAATAATTAGAATATAAATTAATAATTTTTCTGATAAAAACAGTTTTGCTGGTAGAAAGAAAAATTAGCTGAAGAAAGAAATAAAGGCTAAAAAACCATAGCTTGGCATGAAATACAAAACAATTAGTCTTTTTGTTCAAAGATATTTTTAATAAAGATAATTGAGCTAAATGTGAATTTTGGTATTTATCAATATTATTATATAGATTGAGAAAAATTTAACATGTTATTTTTGTTATTTGCAAAAATAAAATCACTTAGTAAAATCAGTGAAAAGATCAGAAATTAAATTTATTAAAAGTTAACACGCCATTTCTTTTAGTTATTTACCTTAAAATGGAATTTACAATAAACCGGATTTCCTTGTGCGTTCACCAGCTTGAATGTATGAGAACCGTATCCATTCATGTGTCTATATCCGTCCGGAGTGCCTCTATCTGAGAATAAAAAGGACACTTGATGACTGGTCTCCGGTCTTAAGGAAATAAAATCCCAAAACATGTTCGCATCTTTGAGATGAGTGACAGGATTTCTTTTTTGAGTGTGAATAAAAGATGGAAACTTTAAAAAAAATGATAAAATCAAAATTAAAGGAATATTCCGGTAAGAGCCCATTTTTTCTCAAGTTCGAATTTTGTCCTGGAGTCAGAAGCCAAATTACAGCTCATTTTGAAGATGAAAATTAAAAAAATGTCAGCTCTTTAATTTTAAAGAGCTCACATCTAAAATCGTTCAAAACTTTATTCAAAGATCAAAGAGCTGACATTTTTTTAATTTTCATCTCAAGAGCTTCAAAATGAGCTGTAATTTGTCTTCTGACTCTAGGACAAAATTCGAACTAGAGAAAAAATGGGCTCTTACCGGACATACTCCTTTGATTATTTTCTAGAAAAAACTACCAAAATTGGATCTCTGATAAAAAAAATTGGTGTATTATTGCCGACAAGATCCCATATTCCATGTTCGGTATAGAATTTGACTGCAAAGCCTCTTGGATCTCGAGCAGTATCTGCTGAGCCCGACTCACCACCAACTGTCGAAAACCGAATTGCCTTGGTTAATAAAAAATTGACTAATCATTTATTTAAAAATTTGAATAAATTTTACAATAGGAGTTCGTTTTCCTATTTTGTCGAATACAACTGCCTTTGTGTATTTGGATATATCGTGTGTGACTTCAAAGTAGCCAAATGCTCCGGCACCTTTGGCATGCACGACCCTCTCTGGAATTCTTTCGCGGTCAAAGTGAGCCATTTCGTCCAATAAAGCCACGTCTTGTAGCAGAATGGGACCCCTAGGTCCAACTGTTAATGAATTAAGCTTATCGCCAATAGGTTGACCGTGCGCAGTTGTCAAGAGCTCGCTTTGATTCCTCATCTTTTTGGCATATTCACACAATTGATCAGCTGCTTTGTTTTCAGACATTTTTTTTTTCTATCTAAATAGAAACTTTTAAATTCTTTGGCTTACAATAAATTTCGTTTTTAATATCATCTTTGGTCTATGTCAAAAAATTTGATTATCTAAACAAGGTTCGAGGTAAAATTTTATCGCTAAATTTTGGGTGTATAAAATAATAAAATTTTCATAATTCTTAAACTTTAGATTTGCTTTAAAATTTTCCAGAAAAAGCGTTCAATATACATACTTTATTTTAATCTAATCTATTGTTAGATAATTGGCAAAATTTTAAAACCATTGTGATTTTAGACCAAATTTTTAAAGTTTAAAAAATTTTTGAATTTAAAAAAAATGCCTTCAATAAACAATTTAAAATTTTCGAATGGCCTTGAAATTCCAAGTCTTGGTCTGGGAACTTATAAGGTTAACAAAAAATTTAATTTTAAAATTGTGGTATTCTAAAAGTTGCTTAATTTTAAGGAAGAAAAAGAGGATGTTTTAGTTGATGCAGTCAAGGCAGCAATTAAGAGCGGATATCGCCATTTTGATTGCGCTCATATCTATTTCAATGAGCAGCACATTGGTAAAGCCATTAGGGATACAATTGCCGAGTCAAATGGTGCGTTAAAACGCGAAGACTTTTTCATCACATCTAAATGCTGGAATACCTATCATTCTAGAGAAAAAGTCCATCTATGTTTGGATCAAATTTTACAAAGACTTGGTCTTGAATATCTAGATTTATATTTAATCCATTGGCCCATGGGATTTAAAGAAGATGCCGGTGATTACCCGTTGGGAGAAGATGGAAAAATGATTCCTTCAGATATTCATTATTTGGATACTTATAAGGCTATGGAAGAATGTGTCCGAAATGGAAAAACAAAGAGTATTGGAGTGAGCAATTTTAATATTAAACAGTTGGAGGATGTTTTGGCAAATGGTGAAATCAAACCTGTCTGTAATCAGGTCGAAGTGAATCCATTATTCCAAAATGCTGAGCTTATAGAATTTTGTCAAAAAAAAAATATTGTTGTTGTAGCTTATGCTCCGTTGGGAGCCCCAGATAGAGCATGGTGTGTATTTTTTGTAATTTTCTAAATAACAAGGTGATATTTTTTAATAATATAAGGCTAAAAACTGAAGATCCTGTTCCACTACAGCATCCTATTGTGCTTAATTTGGCCAAAAAGCACAATAAATCACCAGCTCAAATTATTCTAAGATGGTTGTTGCAACGAGGCTTGGTGGTTATTCCAAAGAGTGTAAATCCAACGCGTATTGAAGAGAATAGTAAAATTTTTGATTTTAACTTGAGTTCCGAAGAAATGACTGAATTCAAAAATTTTCGAGATCAATTTAGATTTTATAAATTTGAAGTGTAAGCTTAATCTTAAACATTTTTTTATCTATCTTTATTTGTTTAATTTTTATTTTACAGAGCTGATAAACATCAATTTTATCCATTTGAATGAAATGAAATGCTTCCAATTGAGATTACATAATTTAGCTTAGATTTTTATTTTAGCTTATTTTATTTTGATTTTTAGCAGTTTTAGCTAATAAAATGTTTAAAACTTGAAATCTTCTTAATTTAGTCTAATACAAGTAGAAGAAAATGGAAAGTTCTTAAAATAACTAGAATTAATCAAATGTAACTTTATTATATTTTGATTTTAAATTTATAAAACAAAATTTAGAATATTTTTTCCTCACTTATAAAATCTGATCCACATAAACACATATATTTTTTGCTTAATGATGCAAATTGTCCAAATCAAAGTATTTACACCAATTTTCACTTTTTTAATTAAAATTGTTTCCATTTTCATTATTATTATTGTTATAGTGGGCGTCTACGTGCGCCACTACTTGAAGACTCAAGTCTCCCACAGCATTTATACTACTACTGCTACTACTACTACTATTAATTAAAAACAATTTAATTAGTGTCCAAACTAAACTTTCAGATACAGTCGAGTTCGGTTATAACGAACTTACTTCGGAACTCTCAAAATGGTTCGTTATAAACGAACTTCGTTATATCCGAAACATAAAAAAGGTAAAAATTTTTCGTTTCGTTGCTTGACTTCTAGAATTCATTTTTTTTATTAATTGAGGATTTTTTTTTTTTTTTTTTAATTGTTTATTTATTATTTAAATAGACTTTGAGTAATGAAACTCCTTTAGCTATTGTTCATATATTAAAAGAAAGTGAAACAAATATAAGGTATTACAAAATTGGGTACACAATATTTAAAAAACATATAGTAAAATGGGAATATAAAGAAAGGGAAGCTTCTAGAAAATTGAAAGATTTGGCTGTTTTAAGTCACTCCCGTGGAAATTCATGGACAAAAATTGCTAAGGGAGACTTTTTTTCAGGTTCTCTTGAGCTCTCAACAAAAACATCCTCATAGTCCTTTATGAGTGATAAAATTAGCTCATTTTTGAAGAGAAAACAGTTTTTAACATATCTTATAAAGACCTTAAACTGCTTAATTTAAATACTCTCTTAACTTCTCATGTATAAATCTCCTCATGTCCCTATTATATAAATACTAAAGCATTATTTCTTGTCTTCTTACCATATTTTACTTTATTTTTAAATTTATTTTTTGATTTTTTCTTTTCTTTTTATTTATTTTATTTATTTTTTTTTTGGTTTTATTCTGAAGGAGCTTAAGCTCGGTACAGTTAATAAATAAATAAATAAATCATGTCTTTTCAAAATTACATTACCAAAAAATCTTTATTTTGCCAAAAAATTGGTAAAAAAATGTGTCTAGCCCTGCTAAAGTGGCTCTGCTAAAAAGTGTAGATAAAAAGCTAAATGAGTTAGCCAAGCTGTTAGATGTATCTCCAAAATGTATCTCTTCAACTAAAAACGATATTCAGAGACTGGTACTGTGTCTGATCGAAACCTCCAAAAAAAAAGGCTGAGGGTCTCATACAGTGGTAAGAAAACCACTTCTTAACATAAAAGATAGACAAAAAAGATATAAGTGGTATAAACAGAGACTCAATTGGACAATAAATGATTAGTCCTGAGTTATGCTCAGTGATAATGAGTCCAATTTTGAGGTCTTCAATCCTAAATCATGAGTAATAGTAAATAAGTTTAAAAATGAAAAGTTTCATCCGAAGTTCTGTATACCAAGGTTACAAAACGGTGGAGGTTCAACCGGTTTCTGGGAATGCATTTCTTACAAAGGCACTGGTATATGCAACATTTATACACGACGAATTAATCAGTTTCTCTACACCAACACCTTGGAAAACAATCTTTTACCACCTGTTGAACTATTTGAGCCAGACTACCCTTGGATTTTTCAGCAAGATGGCGCATCGGCACATTCAAAGAACATAACATTGAGGTTCTGCTATGGTGCGCCCATTCATCAAATCTCAACCCAATTGAGAACTTATAGTCATACATGGATTCCAAATTGGAAGACACTAAAGTAACCTCTATTGAGTATTTAAAAAAAGATTTTACACAAAGAGTGGTTAAAGATTCCGGCTGAGTACGTACAAAAATTGATTGAACATATGTCAAAAATAGTTTTGGCTTGTTATAACGCTAAAGGCGGTCATTTCAAATATTAAATTGTAAAAATTTCTAAAGTTTTGAACCGTTTTTTTTTTATGCGTATAAACAATTATTTTGTTAACAAAAAAAAATCTAAACTTTTGCAACATACTGTAATAGCCGTAACAAAAATCGCTTAATTTAAAAAATTTGTCTATTCTAGTCTTGAATTGGTTGATTATCGGAGCTTCAATTACATTTTGACTAAGTTTGTAAAAAAAATTGACCTTACTGCATAGTTTATAACCAATTGTTTCGTCTTTAAATAAGGATGACTCCTTGTATCTTAGAATTTCTGGCAAGGTATAGTGAAATTCTGTTTGTACCAGTTAACATTGTCAGCACCAGTTTAAATCTTGTATTGTTGAATCAAATCACCGCGGATTCTTCTTTCTTCCAATGTTGTCAGCTCAAAGTTTTTTAGTCTTGATTGATAATCTAGTTGTTTATTTTAACAGGTAATTTTTGTAGCCCTTCGTTGTATACTTTTAACACTTGAAATATTTTTACGAAGAAATGAATGCCAAACTTGAGACGCATATTCTAATTTTGGTCTAATTAGAAAAGTGTAAAGCTTTTATGAGAACAAACTCGTTTTTTGTTTTAAATGTTTTCTTAACTACTCCCAGAGTTCGATTTGATTTATTAATTATTTCTGCAATATGCTTGTCCCATTTCAAGTCTTTGGTAAAAACTACTCCCAAATCTCGCTCGTATAGTGAACTCTCCATCTCATAAATGGTTAGATAAATTAAAAATATTCATTATTTTGCTTTTTTTTATGATTATTCTACAGTATTGTGATAAAGTTAAGAAACGAACGAAAATTTTTTTATTATCTTTATTAAAAGAACCATTTTTCCAAAAATAACAAAATTAAAATAAAAAATTTTTTCGAAATAAAAAAATCTTGAATCTGAGAAAAAAAGACATAACATAGGGCACACAATTAAGTCTTAAACTAAACTTTTTCAAAATCACATTAAATTATTTTCAAAAAATATTGTAAAAAAGTTAAGAAACGAGTTGAATAAAGCTTCTAATAAGATGTTAAGCCGCCTTTTTTTTCAAAAAATCACTAATCATTTTTGGTATTGAGTCTACAAAGTTTTAAAAAAATGGATTTTGATACATAATCTAGAATACTTGGTTTTTATTGAATTCCTTGTTCTAAATGATGCTGTTTCCTTATGTATCATTACGATTTAAAAGTTTAAAGAACAAACAATATTCTATTGATACACAAAATTTGGTTTAGACATCTTTATCCATTAAAAATTTATCTTAATACAAACTAAAAAAGGATAATTTTTTGGCTTTTTGAGAATTCAATAAATAATTCTATTTTTTTTGAAATAGCTTTTGTATCGCTTTTATGAAATAACATCATTTTAATCCTTCTTTAAAAATAACATCAATAAATCTCAATCAATAGATGGTCCATTTAAAGGAAATTATTAAAATAAAAAATATAACTTTTTTAAAGAATTAAGATCCTAAACTACTAACATTTAAAACTTCAGGATTCTTTGATATGGCATTTCTATTTCTTTTAAAGAAAAAATAATAACTTTTTTTGAATACCTGTTACATTTTCTCAAACTTGAAAGAAATCTAAAATTATTAATGACTAAAATAATAAAATTATTAATGACTAAAATAATAAAATTATTAATGACTAAAATAATAAAATTATTAATAATTTTAAAATTATTATTAAATACATCAGAGTGATAAAGGACAATTTGAACTTCAAAATCAAGTTTTTTTAACATTCTAAAAAAACAAATTATTATCGGAATAAGAAATTTCAAAATTTATAAAATATATTTTAAGGACACAGAAATCTTCAGTTTAAGACTAATCTGACGTTGCGAGTGAGCATTGGCCAAAGACCTTATTCGTTTTTTTTAAATATGATTGGAAACGGTTACTGGTCTTCCAGGAGATTTAGAGTAAACAGTTTTACCAGAATTTTTGAACTCTTGTGTCAACCATTGAATAGTCCTTAGCGATAATTTTCCTACAAGGATATAAAAAATTTCTTTATTTGTTTTTCCATCTGTAAAATGTTCGATAGCAAGTTCTCTCTAAAAGTGGTTTCGATGTGTTCATTTTTTAAATTTTTTGTTAAAAAATTTTTATTTTTGTTAAGAATCAAATTATTCAAATAAAGTCGATATCATTTCATAATTTTCAATGCAAAATAAAAAAACTACACAAAGGAATAGTGATAAGTATTGTATATCAAATAAAAGCTCAGCTAATTTAAGCACATAAACTTATACTTTGAACCTACTTATTATAAAAAAAATTTGACTTAAAGACTACCATAAATTTTTCATTAAATAGTATATATAAAAAAGTGAAGATTTAATTTTTTAAATCAAGTAAAATTTTAATTTTTTATAAAGGTGAATCAAATTTATAAAAGTGTTTAAAATTAGGTGTAAATAAACTGTTCCGTTCAAAAATTATACGACCAAAATCAAAAATATACCAAATTTTTCACTTTTTAAAATAAGGTTAAAATTTAAGGGTTTTTTGAGTATATCTTTTGAATCGAATGTAATGAAAAAAAAAATCTATATATTATTTTGATCCTTCTTTGAATATTTATCAAATGACATATAATACTTAATAAATTTTATATGTGATACATAGTATTTTGTAATTTTATACAATGTATATGTGTATAAAATTTCAAGAGTCAAGAATCACCAGATTTTATCGAAAACAAACCCGCGCCAACATTTTTTGAACACCCGTTTTTATCTTTTATTAATTTAAAAAACGCTTATTCTTACTCAAATTAATTTTATTATTCCCAATTTTTTTCATTGTTTTTTTATTTTTTTTACAGATAAAGATAAATAGTAAATAGATAAAAATAATCAAACAGAAAATGCTGTCTAAACTATAAAACATTTTTTAAAAAAATTTATTTAACATTGTTCTTTTGCCTTTTTAAATTCATTATCAGAAAGTAATATAAAAATTAATTCAAAATTCAACAGTAATTTTAAAATTTAAATATGATACTTATTTTCCATTACGACGTCTTTAACAAGTTTAACTATTTTTGGAGTAAAGCGAGAATTATAGTAGGACAAGATTTAGTTTTTATGTGCTTTAGGTTTTCAGACAAGTAAAAGAACAAGATTCAATGAATTACTGACTATCTTGTGAAATATTGTTATCTTGTTAGTTCTTATTTTATTTTGAAATTTTCAATAAATTTTTAATAATTACGCAATTATTTCTAAAAATGTAAAATAGAAAAAAAACTTGCCATATTCAATTTAATTTAAACCACAGTGGTAAAATTATGCAAAAAAAGAATTTTATTTTTTCTATTATTAATTTTTAAACAAAAACTTTATTAAAAAACCATTACAAAACTTTTTTCAAATATATTTTTATTCGTATTTTATTTCAACATCGCCGAATCAGGCGTAATTATTATGAATAAATATAGCTTTATTTTAAAAGATTTAAAACAAAAACAAATAATTTTAAAAGATAAAGTAATGATGAAATTTTATTTACAAAATTTTTGATAAAATTTTAGTGCCATTAAAAGCATGTAATAAATTAAAGGTAAATTCATTTGTAAGTTTAAAAGCACTAAAAATCAATCCAAATTAAACATATTTAAAATGAATGGCTTTTTTAATAAATAATAATAGAAATAGGATACGAAAATTAGATATTTTTACAGAATTACTGAGTTAATTAAAATTTTTTATTCGAATTGAGTATTTAGCAAAAAGCCCACTTAAAAATGACGGATTAGAGAGCAATTTTATCATATTATTAAAGTATAAGAACTTTGAAATTAGATGAGGTTATAAATGATGACTCTGTAACTCCGTTTCTTGACAAATTTTTTATTTCAAGTTTGATAATTATTAGAAGTCACAATTAACTCCTTTGACTTGTTGGAAAAACTTCAATTAATATTAAATCGAAAGGTAGTTTATAGTGACAAAATAAAAGAATTGATGTAAATTTAACAATTTTTAGAAAAATTTAGAAAGACGAAAATCGAAATTTTAATTTCAAACCAGTTTAGGCTTTTGAAGAAAAACCTTAACTGGTTTAAAAAATTTGTCCATTTTTTCAATATTCAAAGTCATGACTAAATGATTACCATTTAGATATGGGAAACACATTTAAAAATTTGATTCTTTAAAATCAAAAAAATATACCGTTTTCATTTTACATTCAAATTTAGTCGAAAATAGAAGGAAAAAATTCAGCAAATTTAATTGAGAAAAAGGAAAATAAAAAATTTTTTAAAATTGCTTTTACAATCTGATGTTTAACAGCATTAAACCCTAATTGAAAATTGAAAAAAATTTGAATTAAATAATTCCAAAGCAAATTTTTTAATTAAAAAAACAAATAAATTTTTCTTTGATTAATTTCTAAATATTTTAAAATTTAATTTTGAACGCAGACGAAACAATTAATAATTTTCCAATGACGCTTTCTCTCTCATTATTATCTCGATGCATTTGAGTTGTATTTTAGCAAAAATGATCTGTTTTTGAATCAGAACCTGGAAAAATTAATCAATTCTACTAACGTCGATTCATTGAAACAGCCAAATGAAAATTTTAATCAAATAATTTCCTCATAAATTTCTCTCAAATTTTAAAAAATTATATTTTATTTCATTCAATATATAAAAAAAATTAATTTTATTCTATTTTATTTGATTTTATCTAATTTTATGCTTACCACAAAAATAAATTCAGACTTTGATTTTTTCAACACTACCTATGTCCTCAATTTCGATTCAACCTTTACCACAGCTTATGTGATCAACTACATTGACTATGTAGTCCGAGTAATAGCAGTTCTCATTCATTTCATATACATCTATTTCATGTTCAGAGTCAAAAAATTCAGAAACATATCTTACTTTTACATGCATTTTGTAATTATCATTAGTCTTTTGTATTGTCTGCACTATGCATTCTACATTGGCACCGGGGGTCCATCATTCGGCAGTCTACAACTCAACCTACTATTTTGCTACATAAGTGAACAAATGTGGAGCATTCTACGATATTTGAGAGCATTGTCCATTCTTCTCTTGGCCATGTATAGACTATTTGCCGTCCATAATATCAATCTGTATAAAAAAATGAATTCTGGTCTTGGCTTTATTTACATGACAATGGGTGCTTCTGTGATTTTTTCAATTATTCTTACATTTGTATTAAAATATGCCTTAAATACCACCTATTCTGTATATTTTTGTTCGCCAGGATATTCCAACAGTGTGAGAGAAATGATTATCAGCTTTGTATTAAATGTGATTATAAGCAATGTTGTGCCAACTACACTAAATTTGATCGCTTACCTAAAAATTGTATCCAAATTAAAAGTAACCAGGCAAAGTCTTGACAAAGCAAACATTTTAGAATCAACATCAGTCAATAAGCCTGCGAATACATCCAAAGTAACGCCAAATGATTTTTCAATGGCCACATCGGTATTCACCACGGCCTCATCAGCGGCTTCTGCCGCGAATGCCACCAACACCAACAAAGCCAAAAAAGAACTGAATGCCAAGCAATCAAGATTTGCCAAACAGTTCATTTTCATGAACATAGCCATTGTGATGAGCAATTTATTTTCTGTAATGGTCGATTTCATGATCGTTTTGGCAACCAATCCGGCCTTCTATTACCTGGATGCAATGTTGTGGCAATTTAGACCCATAGCTCGTATTCTATTCCTTCTTTTTCAGTCAATGATTCCCATTATTTCCATTTTGTACAATCCTGAGGTCAGATTTTTGAAAATATTCCACAAGGGAAATTTTTTGAAGCGAGGCTTTTTGTGCAATAGCACCATGATTTAGCGACAAAAAAATATCTCTTTAATTAATCAATAAATTTTAAAAAAAAAAATTTTTATTTTTTTAATTGAGAAAATTTTTTTCTTGTTGTTATGGAAAAATTTAAAATTCAAACTTTTTTACAAACTTTAAAATTTTACCTCATTGGTGGCGTTTATTCATTGATAATTTTCTATTTTTCCATATATCAATTGGAAAATGTGCTGCCATCGGAAAAATCAATGCTCTTTTCGGCAATTTTGTGCCTGATCTCGATAAATATGACCATGGCAATCAAACTAAGATGCTTAATGACTCTAATTGTGTTTAATTTTGTGTCCAGCTCGGGAAAATTAATCATCACTCAAAGTCTTGTCAAAGATACTGTCCACGGACCTGTAGAAAACACGTTCAAAAACGCTCACCAGGTTTACAGGAGCATAAAATGCCAATATAAATTATACAAACAAGTTGAGCAAATATCCAAAAAAAGGCAAAAACGTAAAAAAAATTTCTTCGAAAAATTCAAGATAGCATTTGCGGATGTGAAGCGCAAAAAAGACTCTATTAGCCAGCTATCGGGCGAGATTAAGGCCGAGCTAAGTCACAGTGATAACCCTCATAGATATGCCAATTTTTTAGATGAAAATCAGGATTATGATTTTAGGATCGAAGAGAAGCAATCACAACCACCTTTGAGAAAAAACATGTCGCAATTTTATCATGAAAAAAAGGTGAGTCAGTGCTTGGAAATTTTCAAGTCTGGCAATGACAATTGCGAAAATGGAGCTGCTGAATTCAAAAATAATTGCGACCAGGAAAATTTCTTGTTTGACATTTGCTCAGGCCTGAAAGCGGCCGACCATTGCAAAATGCAAAATACAGACTTAGGAAAATCTCCCAAAGAAGTGTGTGAGGAAGAGGCTAGCAAAAAAGATTACCAAAATTTGGACTCAGACCTAGAGGACTTGGACAATGTGGAGCAAAAGATGAAAAATTTTGACTCAAATTTAGAAGTAGACATCAAAGCTCCCAACACTTCCTTAGTTTCAAAAGACAACTTATTCAAAGTGAAGTCTGATCTGGCCAATGTAAAAAATAAGGCGGAAAAATTTTCCACATTTATCCATAATTTGGCCAAGATAATTCAACTTTTGGCATGCTTTAGCTACTCACTTGTAATCATCAATTCGTTCAGGTACAATCAAAAGTATTTAAATGACATTTCTTTTGACAATTTTTTCATAACCAAATATTTTGTTCATGTGGACCAAAGACGTGAGGCCAAAAGCCTGCGCACTTTGCTGCCTCTAAAAAAACACGAAAAAGAATATTTGTTTTTTCCCTTTAAGCTGTGTGTATCGGCCTACCAGAAGCCTTTGGTAAAAATAAATGTATTCTTGTACGGACTATTTCTTATTTTCATTCTAAGCTCTTTGATATTTGACTATGTTCTGTTTGATTTTTTGACCATTTTGAATGAAAACATGATTTTTGAAGCAGTGCCCAGGGAGACCCGGAAGTCGAGGAAAAAAATTGTTGACGTCAAAGGAGATGGTTTTGCAGCCAGATTTTTGCGATCCTCAATCAATCAAACCGAACAGGAAAATGAGAATGCTGAACTAGACAAATTGAAAAAAATTAATTGTGCACCCAGTGTTTCTTCAATTAGTGCGGAACATTTTAATTCTTTAATTAGGCAGATTTTTTTTTTGCTAGTGTTGATTTTGGTGGAAATGTATTTTAAAAGAATGAATAGATTTATATGTGCGTACTTTTATCCAAAGAAAGAAAAAGAGCGAGTACTGTGGCTGTACAATGAAGCCGTAAAAAGTCGCACTAAATTTAAGCTTGATAAGAGAAACAAGATAAATGAGTCGGCCATGAGCGGAACCCTAGCAGGAGACAAATTCTATTCACTTAGAAAAATTAAATTTTTTTCTCATCTAATTGAGCTGTTGGAAAAGATAAAATTGGTGGAAAAAGCATGCGTGATTTGTGATGATGATATTGGAGATGGCTTTTGGTGTAAAGCTTGCCGCGTTAATTATTGTGATGAGTGCTGGAAAGAATTTGATAAAAAATGTGTTGCTTGCAAACTTAAATTTGTTGATTCGAATTTTTTAGATTTTAGTTAAATTTTGTCTTGATATCAATAAGCCAGGGTGGCCGAGTGGTTAAGGCGTTGGACTTAAGATCCAATTCACGAATGTGAGCATGGGTTCGATCCCCATCCCTGGCAGTATTTTTTTAGAAAACATTTTCTTTTTTTTCTTTTAAATTTAATAAATTATTCATCAAACTCTTTTCATAAAAAAAATTTTTGAATTAAGAATCATTTCCAAAATTATAATATTCTTGATTTGGAAAGTCCAATAGAAGTTTTATTGAAAGAATGGACACTTAAGCAACTGCTGGATAAAGATAAAGACCGAAAAGCAAAAGGCACCGATTTTTTTTTAGTTTAGAAGTCAATTTAGGATATTCAAATTTTTTTTCGAACTAAAAAAAGGAATTATTACTTTTAAAAAGTTTTTTTAAATTGATAATTTTTTTTTATAATGAAAAGTCTTTATATTTAGGAAGTATTTCTATCTTAATAAAAGCGTTTCATAGGCTAAAATTAATTTTATATACAGTGATTCTACGATAACTCAATAAAAAAGAAATATTTGTCAATTAAAACTAGATAATTCGTCAGCTATACAGGAATCAGTTTGAAAAAATAAACGTCATTTAAATAAATGTTTTTTCAATTATTTTTTATTTTTGTCAATTTAAAAAAATATTTGTCAAGTAAAGAAAATTTTTATTTTTTTTCGCACATTGTCACAGCAATTCTAAAAGGACATAATTTTTTTCCTCAATCGCATGAGCCAACTAGAAGAAACTTATAACCATTCTAATCAAATTTGTAAATAGAATAGGTTGCCAACATTTCGACTTAAATTTGAAATTAAGAGAAATTTAAAATAAAGTTTAAAACTTACAATATTTATGATTTCGGTCATGAGCTGAACTAGATGATTGTGTCTATTCCTATTCAGGATTTGAAATATTCATTTTTTTTTCGTATATTAGCTTTTCTTTTTCTTAGATCAATAAAGACAGCAATGAGATATTTACTTATAGTACAGATTTATTTATTTATTTATTATTTATTTATTTGTAAATCTGTATCGAGCGTTAGCTCCTTCAGAGAAAAATAAAAAATAAAAATAATTAAAAAAAAAAAAAGTTACTGAATAAAATAAGAATTAAAAATAAAGTTAAATAATTGAAATTTGAAAAGGAAATAAAAGAAAAGAAAAAAAGAAAGAAGAAAAGAAATAAAGAATCGTTTTTGAAAGGCAGAAAATAGACACCAAAGTTACAAAAGTTATATCGGTTTAGTTTTCAGAGAAAAAAGAGTCTATTATTATTGACAATTATTAAATAATTAATTTTCATTTATTTTTATATATTGACAAATATTTTTTTAAAATAGACAAAATCCTTATTTACAGCTTTAATATACAATAAATTAATTTAATTGACAATAATTTAATTTAATTCACAATTATTTAATTTAAGTTACAAATATTTAATATAATTTACAAGTTAGTATTGACGAAAAAATAATTGACAAAAAAACTTATTGACATTTCTCTAAATTAATTGACGGCTTCTCTCCCTGCCTAACTCTAAAATGATAATAATTTTACATTTTTACATTTTAATATTTTAAGATTTTTAGTGCAATATTTCAGTAATTAAAAATAAATCTTCCAATTTATTTAGTTATCAAAATGAAAAATAAAAATTTTATGAAATAATGCATAAAAAATATAAAAATATGAAAATGTAAAAATTTTGCCATGAATACTAATTTTAAGTAGATTTATATAAATTAAAGTGAATTTACGTAAAATCTCGTAAAAATAAAATCCCCAATAGTAAAAATCGATTGTTCAGAATTTTTCTGTATATTTGAGGGAATTTTTTATTTTTTTTTCAAATTTCTCTTTGAATTAATAGAAAATTGGTTATATATTTTTTTATTTTCAGGAATTTATTTATTTATTTAAGGAGCAATTTAAAAAAAAAAACTAAAAAATTCTTAGCAATTGATTTTTACTATTGGCGATTTTGATTTTTACCTAAATTTACGTAAATTCTCGTATATTTACGTAAAATTACCTAAATTTACTAGAAAATACAGTTATCGTAGAACTACTGTAGATATTAGTAAATTTATTCAGCTGAAGTTAAATTAGTGATAAAAAAAGTATAGGGAATTTTTTTGCAGGCCATGAGCAAAAATCTGAATATAATAAAATAAAATTTTTTTCAAACTTTATAAATTTCAGTGAAAATTGCAGCATAAAAATTAATTTTTTTTTCTTTATTTTTCAAAGTTTTCTTGATTGTAAAATTTCTTTAGTATTTTCACAATTGGATTGATTGTTGTGTTCTTGTCAAAGTCACTACTGTTTGGGTATCACATGGTATCTGAAATTCAAGGGTTTGTAAGGAAGTTTGTCACTAACACATGATTAAAAATTGTAAAACTTAAGGATTATTTAATCCAAACGATTAAGGAAGAATTTTGTTAATGAATTTTAATTGATCAAAATATTAAATTTATTACAAAATAAAATGTTTTAAATGGATCTTAAATTTTATAATTTATTTTTGTTGTTCAATAATATATTTTTTTTAAACAATTATGATTAATTTCAATATTTTTTAATTTTATTTTGATAAAAAAATTAATTGTAAAAAAGAACGGCAAATGAAACTAAGAAACTGCTCCTCGGGCCTTTTGCATGTTAAAAATTAAAACTATTTTTATGAAATCGAACAGAAAAAATAATTTCATTTTACTTTTATTTTTTTATTCAATTTTACTAACATCTAGCTTATTTACATTAAGATCAATTTTCAGAAAAATTTCAGTCAAATTAATTTTTGTGACAGAACACAAAATAGAAACTCAGTTATGCGCTGAAAAATGACAGTTTTTTCTTAAAATATAATTAACATCAAAAAAATTTTTTTTTTAAATTTGAAAAATAATTTTAAAGATTCGAAAAATTAATTGAAAAAATACCATCATTATCACCATTATGAACAATTTAATCCATCCGACATATATTAAGGGTGTAAATCACCAAAATTTTTACTAAAGTTAAAATTATTTTTGGTACATTTATTCTTAGTTATCTTAGAATTTTCCTGTATATCAATTTTCATCTAAAAAAAACTCATCATTACCTTTAAATTTCGCATTAAACAAAAAACAATACAAAACACTCAAAAACTTCCTATAAAAAAAGTTTCTAAAGTAAAATTTGACTTTAAATTTTGTTGATTTTTAAGCCACTTTTTTACTTAAGGCCAACTCTTATTTAAATCTTCAAATTCAATAACGGTATCAGTGAAGTAAGTTGAGCTATCCATCGCCTTCAATAATTCATTTTTAAAATAAATCATAAAAATTCAAATTAATAAAATTTATTTAAATATAAATTTCTTTATTTTAATTTTGATAAATAGTTAAGACAAAACAATATTTGAAGTAAATTATTAACAATCTCCTTTATCTGAAATCGGCCTAAGGTTCACATTTTCCATATTTATCAAATTAATTGAATCTAAAGAGAAACCATTTGGACCCATATTTGTAATGGTGTTTGCTAGCATGCTTAGTACTGATGCTAAAAACCTGCCTCCTATTATCTGAATAACCTTTAAAATTAATTTTAAAAATTAAATTTAAAATTGATTTTTTAAAATAAATTTACATTATCCCACACAAATGAACAAATTCGGTCAATTAGTAATAACGCGTCTGAGTTTTGCTGTGTATACTTTGAGTATGACCAGAAAATCATGCCAAATAGGGATACATAAAATCCGATTCTGAACATAAAAGAAATGAAGCCCATCCATATAAAATTAAAAAATCCTGCGCTTATATAATTTATAAAGACTAGAGCCAGTAATGTGAAAGGGGTTCGAAGACTTTCGGTTGATTTTTTCATTTGATTATGAGCATAATACTTAGCTAGTAATTCATCTAATTCAAATATTAGTTCCTTGAGATAAATTCTACTTGTTTCTGGACCACCCATTTTTTTAATCGATTCAAAAAATTTAATTGATTTTAGTTTTGTATCCATGTGAATTTTTTCAATATGTTCCGGGTTCACGAACGATCTATCTTTAAAAATCACCTAAATTTTTGACTAATTTATTTAATTATTTTTTTAAATTAATAAAATTTTACTGATTCCATTTGTTTGTTATAGAATTCTTTTGCCATAGCTTTGGCAGCCAAATTGTTTGCCTCGGCAGTGGCCTTTAAAAAAAGTTTATCTTTAATCAAATCAAAAATTTAAAAGTAAATGATCAAATATTATTATTTTGAAAAGGATTATATTAATTTGTTATTATAAATTTTAATGGAGAGATATTATTATGTCTTGCAAACTTTGTTTAACCATGCTATATATAATTCTGCACAATATTTTTGCAGAGTAACAATAAATTTTGATAATTATTAAAATTTGATAGTTTAAAAAATTTGGTAAATTATTTTTAGCTTTTTATGAAAATTAATTTTTTTCACTATATTTGAGACAAAAATAATTAATTTTAAATAATTAAAAATTTAGTATTTATTTTATCTTAATTTACTTTAATTTTTAAAATTTCAAAATTTAAATGTTAAACAAAAAATTAAGTTGACCAGTGGATGCTGGCTATAAAAATATTTTTTTGCATTTAATTTAATTATTCAAAAATATTTTTAAATTAATTCATAATCATAACTAAAATTTTAATGCTCTAAATATCAAATTATTTGGGAAAATGAAGTTAAAATAACTCAATTAATTAAATTTTAATATTAAAAATAACCGTTTTTATTAAATCTTATCTTTCTAACATTATCTCTTCTTGAATCTACAGTGTTTATACAAAAAACGCCGAAAAGTTAAAATTTATTTATTTTTCGTAATCTTTCGTAAGCTTATTTGATCTTATATGCAATTATAATTGTGTTTTCTAGTAAAAATAGAAAAAAGAAAAAGTGCATTATTTTTCTAAATCTTGATTAAGTTTTACACAATTTCAAAATATTTCTTTTTTCAAAATAAATGATATCTTACCTTTTATTATGTAATTTTGCGTAAAATTATAAATTGTAATTTTTTTCATTTATTTAAATGTAAAAATTTAAATAAAAAAATTTTCTTTTATTGAGGTTAATTTTTCTAACAGATAATTAAATATTCCAATTTAAAGTTGAATTTCTTATGATAAAACGAAAATTTTGCTTATTTTGTAAATTTAAGCGACGTTTTGTAAAAAATGATAAAAAAAATTAAAATCTTCCTTGTAATATTTAAAAAAAACGTCTAATCTAGTAAATTAAGAAAAAAAAATTTGTGTTTGAAGAATCTCACAAAATTATAAAATCAAATCTTAATAATCTATAAACTTTTGTCAAAGTATGAAGAAACTTTTTCTTGGCCAAAGATTTAAAAGGACATGATTAAAATAATTATTTGGTAAATATCTTATTTTTCTTCTTTTTTTATTTTTTTATGAAAAAAAATAAATCTTTAGTAAAAAAATAAAAATTTTATCTTATTTTAAGTTAAGTATCGTAAATATCAAAATATACGATAACATATATATGTGTTAGCTTGGTAAAAAGTCTAATTTAACATTCAAAAATGCTCTGAAAATTACTTTTAACAATGAGTTCGGGTTTGGCATTCGATTGTCTTGAAATGCCAAACAATAAATTTTAAAATATTCAAAAAGTTCTGTAGCTGTCACTTTTCCTCCGTTTATCTCTTTAATTTGAAACATTTTTTCCTGAAAAAGACCTTCCACAAAATTAACCACTTGAACTCTAAATAGTGGATCTATATCTTTTAAAAAAGTTTTGCTTGAATTTAGAAAAAATTCTTAATTTTCACAAAATTACCAACTAATTTTCCATCAAAATAGGGATTGGTAGAAGCTTTAAGACCCGGATGCGGCATCAAAAAACAAGTTATATCTTTGAAACATTTTTTTATAAAATTTCTAGTTTCTTTTATTTCATTATTGTCTATATTACACTTTTAAAAAATTTAAAAAAAAATATTTAAAAATTAAAAAATTACATTAAATCTTTTGGTCAAAAATTCTTCACCACCACCAAAACCATACTCGTGTTCATAGTCATATGACCAATCTCGGATCAAAAAAATGAGACTCTAATTAAATTCTCAATCAAATACTTTCATTTTGAACAATGAAACTTTTTTACCTGAAATGCAGTCTTTGAAGTGGACTCTAGAGCCAAACGGCCATAGTCAGAAAACAGATGCAGATTTTGAAGATCATCTTCTTGAACATTTTGTGACAGATTGTAAATTTGCATCGAACTTGTCATTAGACTAAGGGCAAACAAGGAAGCACAGTCTTTGATGGTTGATGATGAATCAAAAGAGCCTTGAGTGTCCATCAATAAAATGGCTACTTCTTCATTCAAGACAGTTCGCAGGACAAAAGGTTCGCTCCACATAAAAATGCCAGTGGTGTCTCGGTCTGAGCCGCCTCGCCAATGAAACCCTTTGAGCAGGTCATGTTCGTTCAAGAGCCAGCCATCTCTTCCCTGTAAATTTAATTTCAAAATAAAATTTTAAATTTCAAAGGTAAATTACTCCATTTCGGAAAAAACGAATGAAAAAATTTAACAAAAATGATTTTCCCTTACGGAAAGCACCGGCAATTGAAATCACACAGACCTTAATTATTATTTAATAAAATTTTTTTATTCTTTTTAAATTTTTAAAAAAGTTACCGGTTTATTTCTAGCTTTTCGATGGAAAAGAATACTTTTTAAATTAGTCTCATTTAGAATAAACTTGTGATTCTCATCAAGTTCGACAATTTTTAAAGGCCTGGGGTTATTCAGAAAATAGCTGATTGACATTGCTTAATAAATATTATTTTATTTTTCGTTTTATTAGTTAAATTGAAACAATAATTGATTAATTTATCACTAAGCAACTAGTAAAGACAATTAAAATAAAAATAAAAAAATACTGCCAGGGATGGGGATCGAACCCATGCTCACATTCGTGAATTGGATCTTAAGTCCAACGCCTTAACCACTCGGCCACCCTGGCTTATTATTTATTTATACATGTTCTTGATGTTGTTTAACTGAAAGACGATCAATTTTTTAAGCTATTTTATTTTTAATAAATTAATGCTTAATAAAAAAATTAATTTTAATTAACGCTACATTTAGAGTCACTTTTCCAGACTTTACATAAAAATATTTAGTCGTAAAATTTAAAAAATAATATTTTTTTTTTTAATGTTCAAAATTTTAAAATAAAGGGTAAAACTAGTAAGAATCATGTATGGTTACGAAAAAAAATTTAGAGACTTTAAAAATTTTAAAATGCCATTAATTGATAGATTAAGTTCGTTTTTTAAATTTTTAAAATGTTCTGATTTTATTTACTTCATAGTGCCAGGCTAAAAGTTCCATTTAAATTCGAATTTATTAAATTTTTTACTTAAAATTTGAAGGCAAAAATATCAATAAGTTCTTGTTTTAATAGATATTTAATGTTAAAATCTAGTGTTTTGTTAAGTTTTAAATTTTTCATATTGCTTACAATAAAAATATATTTAGTGAGAGAATGCCGCAATTAGCAATAGGAAGATCGAGTTTGACACATTATAAAAAAATTTAAAGCCTATTAATTTGAGAAGATTAGGATTCTGTTATCATTAGTGGCTCTTTTTTATGATCCTGATTAAATTATTTTGCTTTTGTTTAACTTTAAAACACAAAAAATTACAATTTTAACTGTTTAAGTCAATTTAAAAAATTTGACCAGGTAAACGTTCAAAATATAGAATTTTTTTATTATAGAATATAAAGCCGTTTTAACAGAATCTTTACAAATTTGTTCAACTAAGTTATAAAAATCGTTTACTTCTTTTCTTTTTTTGATTTGTTCGGTCAAATTTGAATTAAAAGCTTTAAATTTCTTTTTTGATCTTAATTTAGTAATAAGAGATGGAAAATTTTCCATATTTAAATTAATATTTTAAAAGCTTTATTGACACTCTGTTATAATTGTTAAATAAAACACTCAAAATAATTATATCAATTTCTATTTCTATAAAAATTTTTTTCTATGTTTTATTTTCTTTATTTGCAATTCTATATTATAGAATCTTTCTTTTTTTTCTATCATTTGATAGTTCACCTTTTACCGGCTTTTCAAGTTTTTAAGTTAAAATTTTTTCAAATGAAATTTTTAAATTTAAGATCTTTTAATAATTTAAGATCTTTTTATTTTTGTTATTAAAGAGAACTTAGTTAAAATAAAAATATTTGAAAAAAATTTATTGAGATTAGATTAATTTGAAAACAAAGAAGCCATCTAAATTTTGACAATAGAAAAACACAATGAAAAATTTGTGATTAAACTAGCACAAACTACTGGAAATAACTATTGGTAAGACATTTAGACAATTTATCTTCCAAATTAAAATAATTTATAAATTTTTCTTTTAAACAAATTTCATTTTTAAAAATATAGAAACAAGATTAAAAAATCCAAATAAATGTTTTTTTGAAGATTCTTATCAATATTTTCAATTAATAAATTAGTATCTCTTTATATCAGTGTAAACGAAAATTTATTATTCTTTGATTGAAAAACCTGTTCCATCTTCATCTTCATCTAATCCCAAAATTTTAATATACAATTTCTAAATATTCAAGTTTCAAAATTTAATTTTAAGAGGAATAATAAAAAGGTCAGTAAGAATTCTATATTTATGTATATATTTAGTCTGATTTTTTTGGTCAATGTTCAATTCATCGATTTTTTTTCTCGTAGAATAATTATTTCATAGAATTTTTTTAAGGGATTAAATAAAGAAAAAAATTTTAAAAAATTATCATTTTTTTCAAAATAATAATCTCTTTTGATTTTTCATTGACATCAAATTGAAAAAATGCTATAAATTTTTCTTTAATCTACAAAAAACGAAAATTTTGACTGAAAAAAAAATTATTTCAAAAGTTAATAGAGCGTAGATACATTTAAAATTTGCTCGTAAAAATTTTTAAATTAAATTAATCTTTACATTCATCTATTTAAGTTTTAAACATAATTTCCATGAAAAAAAATTCTATGTGTATATTTCTTTGAAATATTTTTCTACAAAAATTAATTCTGCGAGTTTTTTTAATTTTATTAATTTTCTATGAATTAGTTTTTCGATGAATTGATACATCATCGGCTTTTTTGTACGCCATTCTTCGCTGATATCACTTGACATTTATCTTTCCAGGAATCTATGTCATTTATTTTAATATGTTGTCAAATCAATTTGTAATGATACCTCTTAGGCCAGTTTTCAAACTCTATCTTTGAATAATAAAACTGAGCTTAATTTTGAAATTTTTTCAAAACTTATATGGTTTTACAATTACTTCAGATTATTCCAAGTTTTAGATTTTAATAAAATTATTTAAGAAAATTATGATTTTTTTTTCTTATAATTTTCCATATTTTTTTAATTTTCGCATAAAGTAGCTACTATTTAGGTAGCTACTTTATGCGAATATTATATTCTATTCTGTAAATATATTTTTCAATATATAATCTATAGATAATATAATCTAAGTAACTCATTTTCGTAGGCCTTCCTCTTCCTTTAATTTCTCCATTTACTTCCATCTAGGATCCTGTAATTATCATCTGTTTGCTTGTCTGTAAATTCATCCTTGCTATTCGACTCTTGAACAAGAGTTTTTTGTCATCGTTCTTTAACAGAATTCAGCAGTGTCGTCCAAATGTTCAGGTCGGTTCTTTTTTTCTTTTCAAATGCGATGCACGTCCAATACATCCCAAATAATTTTTAATTTCTTGTACATGATGTCTACTGGAATGTGATCCATAAATTTTATGCTGACCATTCGACCAAAGCAAGCATACTTTTTGCTTTATCTGTGGTCAGATGATGTGTCATGAGTTTCAGCCCTAAAGTAGAGTGTTTTATCTTATCCACACTTTTCCATGCTTCATTTCCCAGGGAGTTGCATCACTTGGAATTTTTTAGTGTAAAATTTTAATCTTAAATTTTAAAGCAAAAAATTAAAACAAAAAAAAATTGATAAATCAGTAAATTGTATCAGCTGATGCATTCAATGAATCACCTTCATCGAACTTCTGCAAATATTCTGTAATGTAATTTTCGTTTAATAAAATGGATGTACATTTTTTAAAATTTCTTAATTTAGGTGATACATTGAATGTATTAAAATGTATCACCTATCAATTTGTTAGCCGATACAATATACAGAATGAATTTTTGGTGTTCGGAACAAAGTTATCCATTTTTTTTCCACCTTATTATTTTAGATTCAAGCCTGACACGTAATTAGAATAAAAAAACATCAACTGAATAATATTTATTAAGTCGATATGAAAAAAATTTAAAAAAAAGTTAAAAATAGTTTAATTATTTTAAGTCAAAGAGTTTAGCTGTAATTTTTAATAATATGTTAGGAAAATTTTCAACAAATAAACTTCTTCATTACGGATTAGTTTAAAACAGGTCATTAAAAATCTTTAAAAAAGTGTGTCTTATCTTGAATATTTAAAATAAAAACTTTAAAAATAGACTGCTGCCGTAATCTAATTCCTTTTTTTGCCATCACCTCGACCATTCGAGCCAGACGGACCATCTTGAATGGGCGCATAGCTGAGCATAGCTCGGATTGCATGCTGCACAAATTGCTCATAAATTGGCTGATAGACCTTAAAAAATTTTTAAAATAAATTAATTTTAAAAATTAATAAAACACAAATATTTTTATTTTTTTATGTTAATTAATAGAAAAACTTCCTAAAAATGATCAAAAAAAAAATCGATTTTAATAAATTAATAATTAATATTTATATTTTCATATATATATATATAATATATTATAATATTTATGTTAACAAATTAACAAAAAAATTTTTTTTCCTAAAAATTATACTAAAAATTGTTTTCTTTAAATTAATAAAAAGGTTAATAAATTTTAGATTTTAGCAAATTAATAAATTTTTTTCACTAAAAATTGATTAAAAAAATTCTTTCTTTAAATTAATAAAAAAGAGTTGATTTTAATAAATTAATAATTAATATTAATATCTTCATAATTGAGAAAAAAAACTTTTTTTCTTTTAGTTAATAAAATAACATCTTTATATATAAATTAATAGAAAAAAAATTTTTCTATAGAACTGCTTTTAACAACTTAATAAATTTTTTTTCCTAAAAATAGATTAAAAAAATTGCTTTCTTTAAATCAATAAAAAAGAGTTGATTTTAATAAATTAATATTAAAATTTTTTTCAGATCTTACTCTTCGCCACAAAATATCGGCCAGTCCGTCAATGTACTCGCCAATTTCCTTGTACTCGCCACTGTATTTGACATAAATCCAGGCTCCGAGAAGAAAAAAGCATGTCCAGAAGACAAAATTGAACAAGAACGAAAACGAGCCTAGCCAGAACCACTCGAGCAGGCCGGACATCAAATAGGTAAGAACCATGACCGCAATTAGAGAAGTAGCAGTGCGTGAAAAAGCAAAAATATTTTTACTGTCATTGTGTTTGACATAGCTCTCATACAAGTCATTCATTTCGGACTTCAGCTCATCCAAGTATTTCAGACTGAGCGATTCGCCTCCCATTTTGGGCACCAGATCAAATTTTTTAATCGCTTCCTCCATAATCTGCACATTGGAAGCTTGAAGATGATGCGGATGCATGTAGGGTCGGTCTCCTCCACAGTGCTGTTCCATGGCATTCATGTAGAATTCTTTGGCAATGGCTTTGGCAGCCAGATTGTTGGCCTCGGCAGTTGCCAGCAGCATGGACTTTGGCTCAGGCAGCTCGTCCGCCTCGAATATCCGGCAATAGGCTCGGAAATATTCGAACAACTCCAATGTGGTTATTTCGCGGCCATTTATTTGCTTCACAGTCAAATTGGGCTGGAACTGGGCCTCGACAAATTTTTTCACATAATTCTTAAAATCCAGTTCAATGTCCTTGAGCTTGCCGTCGAATTCCGGACTGGTGCAGACCCTGAGACCCGGATGCGGCATCAAATAACAATTCAAGGTGTTAAAACACTTTTTCAGGTTGATTCTGAGCTCGGTGAGCTCTTGATGTTGTTTGGAGTTGATTTGAAATCGTTTGTCAAGAAGAGCCTGGCCACCCTCGTAGCCGTAGTTGTACTCGTATGGAAATGACCAGTCTCGGATCAAAAAGGTCAGTCTCTGTTGGCAAAAAGATAATTGTTAGAAAAGAAGAGTAAAAAAAAGTTGGGAAAAATGGTGGATTACTTGGAAAGGGGTCTCGTGAGAGTCCTCTAGAGCTATTTTTCCGTACTCGGTGAACAAGTGTAAATGCTGAAGGTCGTCTTCTTGTAAATTTTGGGTTATATTGTAGACATGAATGGAGCTGATCATTAGACTTAGAGCAAAAACAGTGGCGCAGTCTTTGACTGTGCTCTGGGAGTCGAAGGCACCTTGGGTATCCATCAGCAATACGGCAATCTTTAAATAGATAAAATTATTTTATTTTCTCTAAAAAAATTCAAATTTTTTTTTTTTTCAAGTAATAATAAAAATTTATTTTTCTTTGATTTAAAAATGTATTTTTTTTTTAAGTAAATTAATAGAAAAACTTCATAAAATTAATTACAAAGAATTGATTTTAATAAATTAATTATTAATGTTTTCATAATTAAGAAAAAAAAATTTCTATTTGCTAATAAAAAATATATTTTTATATCTAAATAAAAATAAAAAATTTTTTTTTATAAATTTATCAAAAAGAACTGGTATTAGCAAATTAATAAATATTTTTTTCTAAAAATTGATTAAAAAATTTGCCTTCTTTAAATTAATAAAAAAATATCTGTATATCTAAATTAATAGAATTTTTTTTTTCTATAAATTGATAAAAAAGTTAATAAATTTTAGGTTTTAGCAAATTAACAAATTTTTTTTCCTAAAAAAGGATTAAAAAAATTGCTTTCTTTAAATCAATAAAAAAGAATTGATTTTAATAAATTAATATTTTTTTCTAAAAATTACCCTAAAAATTGTTCTCTTTAAATTATTTAAAAAAATATCTTTATATCTAAATTAATAGAATTTTTTTTTTCTATAAATTAATAAAAAAAACTGTTTTTAATAAATCAATAAAAATTTTGTTTCCTAAAAATTGATTAAAAAAATTGCTTTCTTTAAATTAATAAAATATTTGTTCTCTAAAAAAAGATCAAAATAATTTCCTTCAATGAAGTAATCAAAAAGAATTGCTTTTAATAATTTAATAAATTTTTAATCACTTCTTCTTTTGTGTCATTTCTTCTAAGAATGAAAGGTTCGCTCCACATCAGGATGCCAGTGGTGTCTCGCTCGGAGCCTCCCTTCCAGTGAAAACCGGTCAATGGTTCGTCATCAGCGCCAAGCCAGTCCTCGCGACCATTTCGGTTCAGATATCGCAAGAAAAAATCGAGCAAAAACGATTTTCCCTTGCGGAAGGCGCCCGCTACTGATATTATGCTTACCTTGGACAGAAATTAATAAAAAAGAAATACCAAAAATAATTTTATTATTTACTTTTTTTAGCCTCGCTTTCGGATGGCTTAATATTTGTTGTAAATTATTTTCATTTAATTTGAATTTATGGTCTTCAGTGATGTCAATTATTTGAATTGGTTGTCCCGTGCCGGGCGTGCTGCTAAAGCTGGTGTTCATTATTTCTTCGGTCGGTATTCTTCCGGACATATCTCTTTACTCACTAATTAAAGTGTATTGTAATGCAAATTTATTTACAATACAATTTAAGATTTATTATCTGAAAAAAAATTTTAATAATTTTTAAAAAAATTTAATTTTTAATTCTAGATTATCGGCTATTTGTTTGATTTAGTTAGGAAAAGATTTGAATGCAAATTTTATTGACTCTTTTACGTATTCTAATAATTTGTTCTATGTACAAGTAGAAGTGATCTGACTAGTGCATGTTTAGCATTTAATTTAAAAGCTCATATCACACAAAAATTTATGAACAAAATTTGAAATATTTTTGCAATTTTTTTTCTAATCTATTAGCATAAATATTGCTATAGAAGTTTGACAAAATTGTTAATTTTTTTTTTCGCATTTTTAAACAATTTTACTTAATCCAAACTTTTAAATAAAACTAATCTTTGTCAAAATAATGAAGGCTTAGAAAAATTAAAAAATATTTTTTTTTTTTATATAATTAAATACAATCTCTCATGCTCTATTTATTTGTAAAAAAATTAATTTCACAAAAAAGCCACAGACAGACTTTTGTTTTTGTTCAAAAATTGTGTAAAATTGAACAAGAAATTATTCCATTGCAGATCATAATTAGTCTGAATAAAATAACTTGAAATTTATATTTGAATTGATTATTCTGATTAGAAGCAAGATAAACAAAAATTTTAGATAATGTAATACAAATATTGAAAGATTACTTGAAGTTTCGTAATAAGATAATCAATGATTTAAAATTTGAGTGAACTTTTTTGATTTAACCAGAATGGTTTTATTTAAAGCAATCGGCAGGAATCCGCTTATAGCTCAGAAGTATTTTTATTTTTTATTAAATTCAATTGGAAACAAACGATTTGGAGCAGGTCTCGGCTATTTTTATAGCATAAACTAGTTTAGCAGTGAATAAACAGCTTGGAGAAATTTTTAAAAAAATTTATTTTTTTATCCTGTGCTATGTGCATTTATATTTTATGTCAAAATTTTTCTTAAGCACCATCCAAAGTAACCAAATATTTGTTCTATTTTATTTGTGTTCTAGTCGACTGAATTTTTTTATTAAAATTTATTTGAATAAATTTACAATTAATTTAAGAGAAAATGGCCCATGTCCTCTCATTTTTAAAAATTAAAAATTTCGAGGTATAATACTTTAATTATTAAAAATAATAATTATTAAATTTTTTCAATAAAAAAAAACAATCAGTACATCACATCTACTTGTCTTGGATTGTTCTCCAGGTGATTGGACATGTGCGACTCAACATAGTCTTCTAATAAAATAAGAGTGAAAATGAGAAAAAAATTTTTTTTTAAATCTACTACCATTCTCACCAGTATCCACAGCTTGCTCATTGTAGACCGAATTGGTTGCTGAATTGCTGGTTTGGTTGAAATTGGCCTCATCTTGCTTGTCATTGAGCAAATTTTTGTCAAATGAGTCAGGCACACAGTCAGCCTTGGCCATGGGGTCTTCTATTTGGTCGTGGTGGCGAACCGGAATCGGTGGAGTCGAAAGACTAGGCCTGTTTATGTCATAGCTTTGGTACCTCCCAGTAATTTTAGCTGGTATGTTACCCATTTTGAAATTTACTTTATCAAAATCTAAAATAAAACTAACATAAAAAGTTTGCATGCTTAAAAATTCCAATTTATGAAAATGATGGAAAAATTACGAAATTTGTTTCATGAAAGGATTTAAAGTTTTTTTTTTTTTCTCTTTGCCATTGAGAACTTCGAGTCGAGTGACTTACAAATTTTGTTTTGTTGCTAGTTTTAATTTTAGTGTTGTTAATAGGATTCCATGGTACAAAATTCAACTAGAATTTTGGTTTTAACAAAGGTAAAACTTTTGAAATATCAAAGAAATTCTTTAAAGACCAAGGAAATCGCTTGATTTTATCTCAAAAACAATCCTCTTTAGAATGCCACAAATTATTATGTTTGCCTAATCTTTCTAAATTAAAAATCTTGCTTTTTTTTTAAAAAAAAAAAAAGGGCTCTTAATTCTACGAATTCAAAACACCTAATATTTATATACTATTTTGTTTGTTTGGTCAAAAAGCTCGCTCATTCAACCATTCATATCTAGGTATATTGATTTCACTTTGAATGAACGAACTTGATTTATATTTAGATAAAATAAAAGTGTTTTTTAATTTTCTGCTTAATTTACACTGTGACAGCTATACGGCCTAATGTTTGTTTTTTCAAAAAAAAAAATTGAAGACCAAACATTGCTATCTGGATGAAGAGTCGAGCTCATTTTTATAAAGTTTTATTTCTAATGTGGGTCATAGATTGTGTTTTCTGAGGAAAACTTTGTCAAAAATAATGAAAATAGCTGCGGGCCTCAGGCGCCTAAAGAAATTCTAATTTTGTTTGACACAACTAGCCCTCGAATAATTTTGTTTCCGACCCTCATTGTCTTTTTTTAAATTTAAAAAATAAACTATTTATTTATAAAATTTTGACTTAGTTGACAAAAAAAATATTTAATTTTCTTATGATTGGAACTTGAATTTTACTCCAACTCGAACCCTCAAGTTCCTAATTTGAATAATTTATAAAAATATCAATTTTCAACATTTGAATGTAAATTTATTCAAATATTAACAATAAAAAAAGACACCTGAGTTGTTAGATTAAATTTATACCGCAAGTTCCTGTTTTTAGAAACAAATTTTTTTGGAATATAAAAAAAAAATTAATTTAAAAATTTTAGATTTTTTTTTTCGATTCAAGAAGACTTATTATGTTCAAGTGTATTAAGTTTTGTATTGTCTAGCCGTTTTAGATTTCCCAGCGTGAATAAAATTCAATTTTTTGAAATAGAAATGGTTAAAAAATATTTGCTCATTAAAAATCTTTTATTATTTCATTATTCAGCCAAAATGCCCTAAAATTTTATTTAGGTTGACATTGCTATTATTTTACTAGTAAAATAACAATATTTATCTTTGGTAAATTTTAGTCTATTAAAAACAAAAATTAATCATAGAAAAAAATCATTTAGTATTAGTTGAGTCAAAAATTATCAATTACCATTGATCATTTGTGTCCATTTGATTAATGGTGTTATGCAAAAATATTTTTTATGCTCCATCATTTTTTCTAGAGTTTTAATATACTATTGAAACAATTGAAATGTCTTTAAAATTGTAAATAAATTTTTTTATCAAAATATTAATTATAAGAATTTTTTTGTCAACTCTTAGATTCACTTTTTTTTAGCCTAATTCAAACTGTTAATGAATACACATAGAATCATAATACAATAAAGGCTCTTAAGATTTTTTTGAAAGAATATTAAAAATCAAAATTATAAATTATCAATTTTAAAACTTAATTAAACTGATGATTTAAAAAAAATTAAAAAGACAAAATATAAATTTTTATGTTTTATAATTGTTTATCATAAAATTTTTGAAAAATTTGTTTCCAAACAAAAAAATCAATAATTTAAATTATTGAAGTAATTCTAATATCAAAATTTCATAATCTACATTCAATAACTGAAAGAAATTTTTATTTATAAAATTTTACACACTGGGATTAATTAATTTTTTTTAAATGTAATGACAAACTAATGGAGATTTTTAACAAACTTCTTATACAAAATTTAAATAAATTGTGAAAAATTCTACAAAACATTAAAAAAAAATTTTGGTTTGTTTCTTTGAACATTTCTAATTAAATAATAGATTATATTTAAAAAATAAAGTGGATTTAAAAAAATGATTCTCAATTATCTATGTGTAAATTGTTATCCTTAAATTAACATAAAGTTTGTTTGTCAAATATCCTCATAAATTTTCCACTCAAACATTAAATATTAGACAGCAAATTGTAAAAACATGATACAGTGATATTTTTTAATTTTTCTTATTAAATAAAACTTGCAAAAAAATTTTTTTAAATTTCAAAACTGTTATTTTTTTTCAAAATAAAAACCGATAATTTCAATTTGCTTTTTCGAATTAGATTCAAATTTACTGAACTTAAACATTATATGTTACTAAAATTTGTCTAAAAAAAGGAGAAAAATCTTTAAAATAATTCTATTCATTATGATGCTTTTGATGATCAAGTAATGATGTGAAAAATTATTGTTTTTATGACAAAAAAAAGGCAACTTGAAGTTCAAGATCATGATCACATGATAAAAACTTAATTAATTAGAATCTCAAAAAAACTGATGAAACATACATATTTGTTTAAACATTAAATGTTTAACATTTTAAATAAAAAGAAAAAAAATTTGTTAAAACTGATCTTTAATTGATTCTTCCAGAATCTTTATTTGAAAACTTTAAAATCCATATTGAGCTATCCAAATTATTTCTCAAACAAACGCTATAAATGATTTTTATTTTTGATTAAAATATATTACAGCGAAACAAAGTTAAATTTTGAATTTCAAAGTTTCAGGAAATTGATTTTTTTCTAGTTATATATTAAACAAATTGAGTTTAATCAAGTTTAGTCATCTATTATTTAAAAAATTGATTAATTTAATTCTACGTTTATCAAATTCTACATTTTAAAATTTTGATTTGAAATTTACATTTGATCATGGACTTCAATTTGACCGAAAAAAATTAAAAAAGTTTGAAAAAAAATTTTATTTAATAAAAAATAGAAAATAATAAAAAAGGAGAGAATTTATGTTTTTCTTGTAGATCAACTTAATATTAATGACTTTTTTTTTGTAAAAAAAATTCGATTAATAATCAAAAAATTGTCTTTAACAAAAATAAAATGATTTCTAAATAAGGTTTAAAGATTTTCATGTTTCCTAAGCAATGTTATTTTTTATTTCTAATTAAAAATTAATCCTTCTAATTTTGAAAAAAACGTTTTAAAGAATTTAAAAAAAAAGCGTGGTTGATAAAAATGGTTATTTTAACTTAATTTTGTCTACAATCAATTTTTAAATGGAAACAAAAGATTATTATTAAATTTTTGCATAAAAATTTAACATTTTGTAACAAAAAAAATTATAATATTCTTTCGATTTATATTCTTAATATTACCACAAAACAATCAGTAAATAAAAAAATTATATGCATTCAAATTTTCTTTAAATATTTTATGTTCGGTTAACCATACTAAACAATATCCAAGTGTCATGCTTAAATATTTTAAAAATTAATTTTTATTAGACTTTTGGACAATTAAAAAATAAAATTTAGCATCGAATTAAAATAAACTTTAGGGCACTTTGTTCTTTTTTTAAAGCTTAAATAGACAACCAACTTTAAATAATTTTTAGTATTTTGAATATTTAAATTTTTTAAAACTCAGGAAAACATGACTCAAATAAAACAATAAATTTTAAAATTCTTGACTACATTCAACAATTCATTATTTTAAATGTTTTAAAATAGCAAAAAAAAAATATTTCTTTTGGTTTTATTAATTTTTTTCAGATCAAAACAGAACTGAATTTTTAGATCGAAAAGTCAGCATTATTTTTAAAGAATTTTTTTCAATTTCTCTTCAATTAATCGCCAAATTATTATGAGTCTTTAAATTTTCAGGCCTTATTTTAAATGCAAAAGATGAGATCTAAAGGTAGAATAAAAAAAATCAAATTTCTTTCATTGAAACTATTCTTATTTCAATTTTATTCAATTTTAAAACTGTTTCAAAATAATTGAACCATATGAAAAAAATAAATCGACAAATTGATAAAAATTTTAAAACACCACATTAATGATGATTGTTTTTCAATCGATATTGTAATAGCGCTCTTTGCATTACCATTAGGATCAATATTTTGAAAAATCAGCTTAAAATCAATTAAAAAATTGAAATCGATCTAATTTCAATAAATCTAGAAGCAGGTTGTTGGTCTTCTGGTGGTGAATCGTGGACGATTGAGACGCATCTTGACACGGTGGGTCAACGGGAATCTGATCTTAGAAGTCTAAAATAAAAAAAAATTTATCTTCAGTTGTAAATAATTTTTTGATTTATTACGTGAAATTGGGTGACATTTGGTCTTCTGCATTTGTTTGCTGGGATTTCTTCAACTCTCATAATCTGAATTGAGTGGCCTCTGGCTCTGTGTCTGGCACCCATGTCTCTGTAACATTGAGTTACGGCACTCTCGGTGGTCAAGTCTCTGTATTCTCTGTACATATTGTGAGTTCCACTTCTGGAGTCATATCTCAACCAGATGGCAAAGTTTTTTACTTTCAATGGTTTTTTTTCAAAGATCTAGATTAAATTGATTTAAAAAAAAAATTGTTTAAAATCAAATGCCTATTTACTAGAGAACATGAGACAATTTCACCATTAGCCTTCTTGACATTTTTCAACAATCTGACAAAGTACCAAAATCTACTCTTGGCTACGACGGTGTTGGTAGCAAAAATTTTCATCTGGTACAATGGCGGATTGGGTTCTTTTTCGTTTGGTAATCGTCTTCCGACAACTCTGTATTGTTTGAGCTTAAATTAAGATATCATAGCCAATTTTGTCCCCTAAAATAAAAAACAAATGGACATACCTCTCCTTGAACCTTCATTTTTTAAGTTGAATATCTTAGTATTCAAATCTAAAATACAAGGAAGTAGATAACCTAGGGCAAAAAAGGAGCATAGCTATTAGATTTTTTAAAAGAGTTAATGTTCACGTTTTTTTCCAAAATTTTTCGATAGATTTTTTTAAAGCATTTACTTGCACTGCCAGTGTCAAGTACGAATATAGAAATATATGCACATATAAAGTATACATCAATACTTAAAAAGCAATGCAAATTTCGATCAGAGAAAACTAAGAATTATTTTTATCATAATTTAAATAAAGTACTGAAGAAATTTAAATTTTGACCTTGACTCGGCAATTTTTTTCAAAATTTTTATTTTCCCTTCACACTAAATAGATAGTAAAAAATTAAAAAAAAAAAATAATTTTTTTTAAATATTTTATTAAATTAAATTTAAATAATTAATTTTTAACATTTTTGATTTTTTTTGCCAAAAAAATATTTGAATATTTTGTTCGGATAATTCAGTTGTTAAGAAAAAATTCTTTTTAAATGTATACTCAAATTTTGGCTAAGCACGTGCTTAAAATATTAAAATTTAAAAAAAAAAAATTTAAACTTAGATTTAAAAAATGGCAACGTTGTTGGATCCGATTATCGGATTTAGAATCGATGGTAGACGATCTAATGAATTGAGAAAAATTCAATGTGAAGTAGGGGTATTTGCTCAAGCGGATGGATCGGCAATTTTATCACAGGGTAACACCAAAGTAGTGGCCACAGTTTACGGACCACATGAAGTGAGCAAAAACGAATTTTTTTATTTTTTCTAATTAATGATTGTTTTAAAAAAGTTAATTTAAAAGAATAGAGGGGGAAGATCTAAAAGTCTTCATGACAAAGCAGTGATCAATTGTCAATATAGTGTGGCTACATTTAGCGGAACTGAAAGAAAAAGTCGTCCACATGGTGACTGGAAAACAATTGAGATAACAGCGCATTTAAAACAAACATTTGAAGCAGTCATTCAAACAGAAAAGTATCCAAAATCTCAAATAGATATTTATGTAGAGGTGTTGCAATCGGATGGAAGTAATTTTTGTGCTTGTGTGAATGCGGCCACTTTGGCAATCATAGATGCGGGAATTCCAATTAAAGACTATGTTTGTGCTTGTTCTGTTGCCTTGATTAGAGACAGCCCTCTAATTGATATTAATCATCTTGAAGAAACCTCAGGTGCTCCACATTTTACTCTAGCCTTGTTGCCGAATTATGATCAAATTGTTCTTTTGGAACATGCTTCTCGAATGCATGTAGATTACCTGGACAAAATGATCGAATCATCAATGGTCGGTTGTAAGGACATTTATGCTGTTTTAAACAAGTATATAAAATCAAGAGTTGGCACAATTAGCAAAAACTTTAGTAATCTGATTTAGAATTTTATTAAAGATTTTTTTTGTAAATAAATGATAGTTCATTAATTCTTTTTTTCTACAATTTAATATCAATTTTAATTTACGACAGAGTTGTTTAAAAGTCACAAGTCTTAAGTCCAAGTCAAAGACATTTATTAATTTTTTTTTTTAAATTCGGACTTTACGAGTCCGGCCGCCACATTAACTAACTGGAACGGTAAAAGGAACATTTGGCCATATTAAAAGTCATTGAATCGTACTTTTTTTTAAAATGATTTGGACTTAAATTTGGATCTTTTAAACTTTATATTTAAATTCCTTAAATATTTTTCCTAAAAAATTTTGATTAAATTTTATTTTCTATTGCGTCATAAATTCTAAACTCTCTTTTTAATTCTCTTGAATTTGAATATAAAATTATTGAAATAAAAATCTTGAATGAAATGATCATGAAAAAGAATTGTTAATTGAATGGGACAACAATCAAGATGAAGAAGTTTAGTAATTTTTTTTTTTATTAAATAAAATCTAAAATAAATCTAAAATCAAATTAAAATTTTACTTTTAATTAATTCGATAAAAAAATTTTTTTGGTCAAATGCCGAAACTAAATAGGAAAAAAAGACAATTACTTGGAATGCAATACAATTAGAATTAAATCTGATAATTTTAGTGTAATTAATATTATAAAATAGAATAAGAATTTTAAAAAATATTAAGAGAACATGTCTAGATTCAATATTTAATAAATTTAGAATTTATTTATCATTAAAAATTATTCATTATTTTGAATAAATAAAGTTAAGCTTTGGCATTTTGTATTTTGTGTATGTTTTTTGTACCAAAATTCACAATGACAAATAAATCATTAAGTTAAATTAGTTATAAAATCAGAAATTAGAATTATTTAAAACATGCTTTAAATTTTAGCTTTAAAAATATTTCAAAAAGTCTTATTCTAATCCAAAAATTAAGGTTTTTCAGGTTTTTCTTGAATAACAATGAATAAATTTAATCTATGTAAACAACTATGTAATCAAAAAAATGTAAATTCAAACATGAAAAATTTCAAATTAAAAATTTAATTTTGATTTTAATAAAATTTATGTTTGCCTTAAATTAAATCTGTATATTTGAATGTTTTAAAATTTTATTTCGATTTTTTGATGCTCGAATATTTTGACTTGAACTTAGAAATTTTAATTTAATTAAACTTTATTTAATGACATTAATTAATTAATAGTATACAATAATTTTTTATATTATTTAAGTTTGTATTTTTTCCAGAGTTGTCTAAAAGTACCAAATTAAGGTTGAGGTCATGAAAAATAAAGAGTCTAGGATCATTCCAAACAACTGAAAACTATTCAAATAAAAAATAAGTAGACTTTAAAAAAAAAGCCTTCTATTTTTGAGACTGTTCATTTTTGTTCTAAAGTTTTAAGAGATAAAATCGAATTCACTTTTAAAAAATGTTTAAATATTTAAATTTAACAGCAAAAAATTCATGTAGCTAAAAAATTAAAGTCTTTGACTCGGACTTGACTTGAGACTTTTAGGCAACTCTAATTTTTTAAATAAAAATTTTACTTCCAAAATTAAATATATTATGAACCTTACCAAACAATTCAAATTAAATAGAAAATATTAATATTAAAGTAGATTTTAAAATCATTTTTTGAATTTAAATTTAATTTTTTTGGCATTAATTTTTTTGATCAAAATCAAATTTAAATGTTTGCATATTTTTTAAAAATGAATTCGATTTTATCTCTTTGAAATTTAGAACAAAAATGGACAGTATCGAAAATAGTTTGTATTTTTTTTAAAAGCCTATTTTTTTTATTTAAATAATTTTCAGTTGTTTGGAATTGTCCTAGACCCTGCTTTCAGTCCTGTGATAGATACCAAATTAAAATATTTCAGCCTAAAATCGATTTTGAAAAATCATATATTTAATACACAATCAACCTAAACCACTCTTAAACAGATAAACAAATAGCTAAAATCACCCATGTCCAACTTCTGAAATTATGCTGCAATGCTATTTTTTTAATGTCTATGCATTTTAAAGGTTTTAGCCAAAGGTCCGCTTAAAAAATAGATTGAATGAACAAAAAGTATTTCTATTTTCTTTAAAAAGCCTATCCAAATTTTATCATATCAAATGTCGGATTTTATTTTAATTATGCGCATTAGTTAAGCAATTTTTGATTTAATTATAATTTTATATTAATTATTCATTAACTTAAATAGATTATTTATTTATCTAAAGTTTATTAATGTTGTGTAACCAATTTTAACTTTTTGCACAAGTTTTTCAAATAAATCAATTATTAACACTCAAATAATATTTTGAGCAAAAAAAATTTCAAATAAATATACAATGAGAAATTCAGTTCACAATGGTAAAAATTTTTAAATTTATGCTATAGACAAGAAAAATTGGTAATGTGCATTAATGGATTTCGAAATTTTCTTTCTTGTTTGACACATTATCTAAAATTAATCAAAAATTCATTTTCTTTAATTATCAATACTATTGATTTAACATAACTAAAATATTATTTTTTTAGTTTTTGCAAAGTAACTTTTTTTTGATAGAAAGTAAAGTTGCTATATCATTGTAAACTATTCCTTAAAAATTTTGAATTTTACTTGTATTTAGTATGCATACTTTTATTTTAGATTTAATTCTAAGGTGTTTTCATTTTTAATAAAAATTGAAAAAAAAAATTTTTATTCATAAATTAAAAATTAATTTAAATAAAAACATTTAAAAAATACTGCAGCATCTAAAATAATCAAAATTTCTTAAACAGTAATCTAAAATCTTTTGGCGATTTATTATTTTTTAGCTAAAATTTCCGAAAAAATTTTTTTTTTTCTAAATTTGTATAACAGATATTATTCTTATTAATTTTTCTAAATCGTATTAAAATTATAAATTAAAAATAATTTTACTTAAAAAAATTAAATCAAAAGATGGATGCTTAAGTTTATTTTGAGAAAAAGTTTTTGAACCAGAAAAGGATGTTTAGTATAATTGGAATTTTTTTTTGAATTAGAACAATATTTGGATAATTTAGAATTTGGTTCATAAAGTGACAAATGATAAACAGATTTTTTTAAAAAATCAAATAAAAATCAATTTCTTTTAAAATTTTAATATAATATTAAAAAAACCAGAATCATACTTGATTTTTACAATAAATTCATATTTGTAAATTAATTAAGTAATTTTATGAAAAGTAAGTAATTTCTTAAATTCATCTAGGAAAATCGGTGGAAAATTAGTAATTTTAGTAAATAAATTAGCACACGCCAAATCTTTTTATCTAAAGTAAATTTTCCTCTTGTTAATATAAGATGCAAAATAAAACATCAATAAGATAAGAAATTTTTTTTGACTTGATTTACTAAAAAAATAGAATAAAAAATTTATTTTATGTAAAAAGGATGCAACAAAGTATGTTGCACTATATTGCAGTATTTTTTTAAATATTTTTTATTAAATTTAATTTTTATTTAATTTGTTCAATTTTGTATTTAAATTTCACAACCCCTTATTCAAATACAAAAATTAAAGATATTTTTTCTAATTAAAAGGTTTGCTTAATTTTTACAATGGTGTTGACTAGTTAACTTTTGAGAATTCTTTAATTTCGACTCTTCTTAAAATAAATTATTTTTATCTAACAAAATTTGTCATTATTTTGAATCAGCATTATTTTTTCAAAATTTTAATTTAAAACTTGAATTCAAATTGCTGCGACTTTCCACAAAGAAGCTTTAAAAAATTGATTTAGTTTTGTTTATTGCATCCCGTTGCTTTAAAAAAACATATTATTGACTACTTTAAGAAAAATAATTGAAGTGCTCATTTTTCTATAAACTGAAATTAAAAACATTTATTTTCTTCAACATTTTTTTATAAAATGGTCTGACATATGTAAACTTTTTTTGCTTTGATAATGTGTAAAATTTAAATATCTTTACATTTTGAGAGGAAGAAGACTGAGATAAAATCTGAACCACGTCTCCTACTGCCATTTCTCAAAAAGATGAGCTAAGTTTTCTGCAGTAAAAATGGTCATCAAATTTAGCTGAAACATTGCCACTCTGACTGATGATAATGATCAATTAGTTCAAACTAAAATTTTAAACCATTGTAAATTTTAGAACAACAAAAAAGAGTCAAAAACAAAGAAAAAAATTGGTTTAGCAAATTATTTTTGCGAATTAATATTTATTTCTAAAATTTAAAATTAAAATTTTGAAAAAAAATAAATAAACCATTTTGTTTTTCATTTTTTTTATTAAAATTTAATTTTTTTTATTTAGATTTATTTGCTATTGAATGAATTACTGGGTTAAAAAAGAAATCAAAAATTTGAATAAAAAATTATTAAACAGTAAAATTTTTAAAGAACATTCTTTTTTAAATCTTTAAAAATAAATTGAAAATTAACCAAAAAATTTTTTTTTTAATTGAAACTGGACAAATTTTTTAATTTAAGTAAATTAAATAATTATTTAAATTTTAATTCTAAAAAATTTGAAGTCTAAATTTTGATTCTTTAGAAAATTTTCATTTTAATTCTATCAATCTGTTAAAGAATAATTTGAAGAATAATCTCGGACAATTCCGAATTCAACTTAATAATTTTTTCAAGTGAAGCATAAGAAGTTAAGTAAATTATTTAGATTTATTTTTTGGAACAGATCTGCATGATATAGTTTTTTTTGCATAAATTAAAGTTTCCAGAATTTGAGCAGCATTTTCATCTAATTTGATAAAATTAATGTTTTTTAAATTCAAATTTTTTCTTCTAAAAAATAAAAAAAATTTATATCATGAATCTAACTGAGCAAATAACTTTATTTAAAAGTCTAGTTAAAACAGAGCAAAAAATAACACTTATTAATCATCATGATTAAGTGAAAAACGATTAGTAAAAAAATTGTTTGGCTTGAAATATTTGAGACAAAAATGTTGTTTTAAAGATTAATTTTTTGTTATTAGTGCAAAACGAACTGTTTAAAAAATTAAAAAAAAAAAAAACCAACCGTTTATAATAAATTATTTATGTATTAAATGATTAATATTTTCTAACAAAAATTTTTTTTAATTAGATTTTAATTAGAAAACAAAAACAAAACAACTGATGTTAATCTTGAAATAAAAAAACTCTAGAATTCAAACCGTTTTGATAAGCTTCATATTATCAATCAAAAAAAATAATATTTTTTTTTTCATAAACAAAACTTATCAAAACACATTCGTCAATTCAGATAAATGGTGAGATATTTTCTAGGAAGAGAGGATTTTTTAGACAAGCTTTCAGCGTTTTAGCAAATGTGTTTGTTTATGTCCGGAAGAAAGCCGAATCCAGGTCTTATCAGCGCTATCAGAACAGTCAGACAAATAAATTCTTAGTATTTTGTTTACTTTAGAGCTAAAGTATTCAAGGTAGAGTTAATTCGTTATCTCTTCCGAGTGTTTTGTTTTTACAAGATTCTGATAAGTTCATCTTGGCAGCAATTTAGAGCCAAAAAGTATCAAATATCATCCCAAAGCGAAGTAAACAAACTAGTCAAACAAACAAACAATCAGAGATATCATTTGAGTTGAGATAAGAGAGTTTTTAATTTTTTTATGAATGACTTTAGCATCTGGAATAGGTATGGGCTGAATATGCAATGGCAAGTCAAGCGTCATGTTCAACACAACCAGCAGAGATTAAATGAGCAAAAATTCAAGTGTGCCGGACATGGCCAGCTTCAGTCGAGTGAATATGACAAGCGTTTGAACTTGGTCGGATGTGACTTGGATGTAATATTGAAGATTTTGCAGCAAGAGAAAAAGTGCCGTGAAAATATCAAATTACCAGAAGATTGTTGACTCACAGGTGCTTTATGCTCGTTTGATCTGAACAAGCGTGTCACTGCAGTCTATTTGACTGTTCTTGAGTTGTTTGTAAATTGATACACGCTCAAATGGATCGATCTCAATTGAATAAGAGCCAATATTGAAAATTGATGCCACACTATAGAACTTTTGTTGATTTGTGCATGAATTAACTCAGTCAATAAAATTACTAAAAATAACCTAAAACTTTATTTAAATTAATTTTTTCTAATTAATTTTGTCTCCAATTTTGTATTGCTGCATACTAATTAGCTAAATTTTGTGATAGAAGTTTGCATTCGATGAGGAGAAGAACTCGTGGCAAATTGTGCTCTGAGTGTAATTAGAAATGCCTATTTGGCAAATGTGTAATTAAAAAGCTTTTATTATTGAATTACAAATGAAATTCGACTCGAAAATTGAGTGATAAAGCTTCTAGTCTTGTGAGTTTCATGACTCTACAGATAGCTTAATTTGATACTCAATTAAAAAGCAATTTTGAATTCGTCCGGGAGATGAACATTTGTACGAGCAGTAATGTTCTGGGGAATTGATCTGATTTTCTAATTAAAACCACATTTTTACGATACCTTAATGATGTTCCATAAATCAAACAAACTGCACATGTTCTTGTCTAATCTCTTGCTTGGATCGAATGCTAATTTCATTTTGTTACCTTCTTGTAAAGAAAATAGGTTTTAAAAGAATTATCTATTCTTTTTTGATCACTTTTAGAAATTTTCTCAATTTTTTTTTTTCAAATAATTAAACACAATGAGTTTGACACCAAAATAAATTTTATTAAAACAAAAAAAAAATTAAATTTAAAACAAAAAATACATTTTAATTATCTAAATGTTTTTCAAAGCTTCATTCACCACTCTTTGGACAATTCCAACCGTGTTTAATCAAAGTGGACTTTTGATGATAGTCAAATTTATTTTCATGTTAAATGGCATTTACTTGAGAACACTCGATCTGACTAGACTTTACTAGAATCGTATTAAAATTTTAATTTAAAAGCAAATATTTTTTTTTGAAAATACTGTTTTAAAAATTAAAATAATTTTTTTTTTCAATTAAATGAACAAAAAAATCAAGAAAAAATTTAATTGTTTAAAGTGAATTTATTTAAAAAATTATTTATTAAATATTAAAAAAATAGTAAAGTTCATTAAACATTGTGATTATTTAAGCTTAATTTTAGTAACAAAATAAAAAAAAAACTTTAAATGCTAAAAGAAACTTTATTAAGAAAAAAATAATTTTTAAATTTTTTTGAAATAAATCTGTGATGGCTTGAACTCACAAAAAAATTTTAAAAAAATCAGAAATGTACATCGTTTCAATTCAATTTTAGGTATTTTTTTCACCAGCTATGTTCTCAAAGAATACCTGGAATATGCTTTTTCTCAAACAGATATTTTTATTTGTGTCTTTTCCTTCATGATTACTATCACCGCAGACATTCTTCGAAATCAAGCATTTTAGAATGTTTTATATTTTTTTTTATAAAATTGTATGTGGTATACAAAGAGTTAAGTCCCAAGTCTAGTCCAAGTCCGGAAAAATTCTGAGCTTAGACTTTTATTTTTTTCTTTTAAAAAAAGTCAATAAAGTCCGACTTTGACTTTATTTTGGGACTTTTAAATAACTCTGTATAAAACCACAAACAATTTTATAAAAAAAATATATATAAAGATAGAGTCGGCTTAGACCCAAAATCGACTAATCATTTATCATTTTTTTATGATTAATTAATTCTATGACTTTTAATAAATTTAAATTTGAAAAAATTTCTTACTAAAATTTTCAAAAAAAATTTGACATAGTATAAGATCATACTCATAGCAAAAAGAATACATATAAGTATACATGAAAAAACAAAATATTCAATATTTTTTTCTCAAAAAATAAAAAACAAAAAAAACATAATTTGATGAAAAAAAAAATTTTTTTTAACCATTACTAAATGAAGTTAATTTTAAATTTTTTGCTAAACGAAAAAAAAAATTCAAACACAGACTACACAGGAGTCTAACTGAAAAATTATTTTCCAACAACAACAGCAAAAAAATAAAAACTAAACCTAATTGAAGTAACCTTTTTGTGCGGCCTGCAAATAACGGATAATTACGACTCTAATTAACTTCAACTTTACCTGTTTGAAATTACACTTGATATTTAGAAACAATTGTACGGTAACAAAACACATGCATTCAAAATTAAAAATTCAGTCTAAATTTTGGAATAAGTTAAAAAATAAAAAAAAAGAGAAAAAAAAATTTCTTGCTGTTGTCAGACAACTTTTGAACAAATTTTGGCCTAAAACGGATATGAACTTTGAGCTGAGAAACTCAATACAGATAACACCAGAGCCAAAGCACTAGCGTTCAGTAGAATTTAGCTAATTAATCAGGATAAGATATCTATAATCAGTAATCGAATATGATGTTATTTTAAGATAAATGAATTTGTGTAGAATAAAAACAACTCGACCACACACACACACATTCTAATTTGGTCATTTCATTTTGAGTGTTTGAATCCGAAGAAAAAGCGTTCTCGCTGAGCTAATGAACTAAAAAAATTCATCTATCTATTCAAAAAAGTCTCAATTAAACAAAATGCTCATTTTTTAAAGTTTTATTTAAAAAAAAAAAATTTTTAATCATTTAAATTTTTATAATTTTTAAATTGAGGAAACTATTTTTTGTTGGTATAGCCATTTAGGCCAACTTAACAAAGCGCTATACGAACAAAAAAAGCTTTACTTGATTTAAAAATTGTAAAAATTTAAATAATTCAAAAAAAAAATTTAAATAAAAAAAATGGACTAGAAGGTAGGTAGATGTTGGCTGTGAATGAAGCATGGTCTTTGGGGTTGAGTGAGCATGGCTGCGAAAAACAAATGCTGGATGGTGAAGGACGGTGATGGATGGTGAGGTTAGGGCAGAAGTGGCAGTGGGGATGGAGACGAGTGTAGGTTGCGCGCACACGGTGTGCTTGATGAAACGCACGCAACACAATTATGTAAAAATATTTTCAAATATAGAAGCTAGCAAAATTTAGAAGAGACGTTTATAGATTACATGATTCTAGCTAAATCCAAGCGATTATTAGATTACTTTACGAATGCACACACACATCCAATCATTCTCATACGTCCTCACTTCGTCTTCCAAAAGTAAGAGAACAATTGGTAACAAAAATGAAAACATTCATTTTACATTGGGGTGTATGTTAGAAACCTATCGACAAAAAGAGACGCTATGCTCTCTGAATTGAAAGCATGTGGACGCTTGCTTTTCGCGCGTTTCTCTCTCAAGTCTTTACTCTAGCAATAAAAGTGTATAAATTAGAATGAAAAATTGCGAATAGAATGGAAAAAGAATTCTTTTTTTTTTTCTTTTTTTTTTTTCTTTTTTTTTTTTTAATTGTTGTTGTTGTTTTTATTCACACACACAAACACATATTTACAGGCAAAGTATGCTTAGTAAGCAAGTAAGCTTTTATTTTTGGAGATCTGCCATGTTCAACTATTTGCAAGAGGAGAGAGCTACACTTTTAGAAATTTTTTCTTGTTTGAATGAACGAACACGTTTTGTGTTACGCCATTCAATAGTAGCCGGACTGGATTGATTTGAAGCGCATGCTAGCTAGCTCAAGAGGTAGTTTGGTGTATGGCTTAAGCTTTTTCTTTCTTTCTCTCTCTCGCTCTCCGCTTTACAAATAGGCAACCAAAGCGATGCCAGTGGTGGCACAGTGACAGCTACAAATGTTCTCCGTGAATAACAGATAATTATGATAATTTATCAATCGAGGAATCATAGAAGCATTTTTTCTTTTTCAGATAAACTTTCATTTGAACAGATAAATTTTTGTTTGTTTTATGTATGTGTGTGTGTGTGAGTTGGAACCCAAAATTAGGTTAACTCTTTTTAATTATTTCTGAAAAATATTAACTGATCAAGATGATTCCACATAGAGAGAGAGAGAGAACGTGTTTCAACTAGAAGTTACCTACTTGTTTTTATTAATAAATTCTCTCTTCTTCTCCTTTTTTTTTGTTGTTTGACTTTAGCCTAATTTTTTTGCTAAGGTAAACGATTATCTGTGCAAATATTTCTTTTAATCAAACCAGCTTGTTATCTCTCTCTTTCAAAAATTTCTCTTTCTCTCTGTTCCAAATACCTTAATTGGAGAACAGGTATGCAAATTTGGCCCGAATTTGTTTCTAATTAATTCTAATATTATCTGTGTGCTGCCACTACCTGATAACAAAACAAAATTTAAAGTGAAAAATTATGTTCACAAACAAGAATTTTTGAAGACTTTGAGCAAGAGTCGGTGAACATTTTTTTGGCGTAGTTGCACAACTTGCGCGTACATGCATCAGGTACCAAAATAGCCAGCGCACCAAACAATCAAAGACACAAGGCTAATCCCAGCGTTATTTTAAGCTGCCAAAGACTAACAGTAAAATTTAGAAACGCCAACAACATATGAAATAAAATTTTATTTTTTCTTTCTATAAATAGAGCTCTTTAGGCCCAAGTCACACTTTACCTTAATTACCTAAAAAAAAATTTTTTTTTTCTCTCTTTTTAGATTAAAAATTTAAGAAGAAGAAAAAAAGAGTTAATTTTAGTATTTGTTGTGTGATTGTTTGTTGTTAAATTTGGATCGTGTGTCTGTGTGTCAGATCGAATGCTCAAAGAAGTCTTTTGGACAAAAAGGTGAGTTGTTGACTTTGTTGTGTTGATGGCCAATTGGGCGCCAATTTAGATTGGACATGGGCGCGCGCGCTTTTCTAATCAAATTTCACCTTCACTTAATTGCGTAATTCAATTAAGCCATCTCTAAGGTGAATTTTGAAGCGCTCTTTTTCTCTCTCTCTCTCTCTCTCTTTCTATTACCATTACCAAATTTAGGTGCTTCATTCATTTTTGTTCATTAGTAACCAAGCTAAATTAGAAATTAATTTTTCCTCTTATATCAAGGCTAGAAATTAACAAAAGCGCGTCAACACAAAATTAAAAGCTAACAAAAAAAAATAAGAGAAAAAGAAAATTTTTTGCAACACAGAGTAAAAGAATGAACTACGAAGAGGTTGGTGTGGCCGACGCGGCCAGTTTGTTCCAGTGCAAAATATGCAACAAGCCATTCGACAATTTGCATCGGCTCCAGCGGCACATGATGTGTCATGACATGAGTCCCGAACTGCGCAAATTCAAGTGCGACTACTGCAACAAGGCGTTCAAATTCAAGCATCATTTAAAGGTAGGCCAATCAAATATTTTCAATTGACTAATTAGTCTCCAATCACATTTATTGAGCCCACCTATTTTTGTTATTTCCAATAGGAAAAAATAATTTTTTTTTGTTTCGTCTTTATATAAAAATGAATAGTTTTTTTTGTATTCTGTTTTTTCTATTTTCCGAGTAGTCTCTCATGAAATTACTTTTCTAGAATCAGGAGCTGATTCGGTTTCAGTGAGGCATTATTTTATGCTTCGAATTCTGCTACCACATCATGCAGAGACTTTATTTGTGTTTTAGCAGGATTAAACTTGATTTCAGATCAAAGTACAAATTTTTGACACATCTTTAAGACTTTTTCCATTTTTTTTGTTTTTTTGTTCCTTAAATTTTTTTATTTATTTATTAAAAAAGTAAAATTTTAAATCAAGGTAAAAATAAGACAAAAATAGGCGTTGATTAATTTCTAAAATTATTTAGTAGTGGTGACAAGATCTTGATTACCAATTGTTATGTCCTTATTGTTAAAATAAGCTCTGTGAGTGCAACATACATAGAAGCATATTTCTGGTTAACTCTGCAAATTTATCGTTTACTTCTGGCAAAATGAAAATAATTTTACATTTTTACATTTTTTGCGCAATATTTCAGAAAATACAAAAAAAATCTTCTAATTCATTTAGTTACCAAAATTAAAAAATTTAAATTTAATGAAATATTGCACAAAAAATCTAAAAATATGAAAATGTAAAAATGTAAAATTTTCTTCATTTTGCCTTACTTCTCTATCTGTGCCTATCTATATTAAAAAAAAAAATTAAATTAGAATATATAGTGCATTTTGCAGAGATTTTGAAATTTTTTAGCGTAGCTTGACAATTGGCATGCAGCTTTGCATGATGCATCATATCCCAGAACTAATTTTGAGTTTCATTTAGATCTGGTTTTTTTTTGTGCTTAATTTCACATAACTTTCACAATCCATGTTAAATAATAAGAATCATAATAATAAAATTAAAGAACATTTAGATGATTATTAGCCGTTGTTAAGAGGAGCACAATCACTAGTTGTGCTATGGTAGCCTGTCAAAAAAATGTTTAGTTTATTTTATAATTCAAAACCAAAACCATGACTTTTTGATTCATATAATTTGACATTTGAGCCAACCGATATTGATATTATCAAATTGTTATTTTTTTATTTATTACTTAGACAGAGGCGGATTTCCGACCCATTGCCTTCCGTTAAATAAGATATGACGCTGTCTTTAAATTTATAAGATAATAAACAATTTTTCTAATAAAATAAAATATGTATTCCTCCGCGATCACTTCAGGACATCATTGAACTTGAGAAGCTCACGGAGCTTGGCATTATCACCGTTTTGCCTATTGAATATTTTGCAGAGTTGCTCTAATACTGAATTTTTTTTTTTCTAACAATTTTTCAACTCTAATTTTTGTACCTATTTGTAGTATTCTCTTTATTAGTGTTTGATGTTCATTTCATGTTCATAATCACCTCATTTAGTAGCCTTAGCAGGTCGCTGGCATTTTACCCTCTGGCTCTCTACTTTGAGGACATCTTTAAATATATCCTTGGTGTAAAATGTGTCCAGTTTGCTTTCATAGAACTCAATTTGAAGTAATTTTAGTCTTTTATGTGTGTCGTTTATTTTGTTTGTAAGCTAGAGGTTAGTTGTTCTACACCGTCTTGGAAATTTTGTTTATTAAACTCATCAAATTATCTGAAAATTTTAAATTTTAAATCTCCTTTTATTCTTCTTTCTTCAAGCATGGTAAGATTTAGTTTTAACTTTCCAAGTCGGTCCCTCATAGCTCAATACTTTGTGCTTCTTATGTTCTAAGTCATGTCTTTCTTCAACTTACTCTAAATGAACTCTAACTTAGAAGGTATACTTGATTGCTTGCTTTACTAAACCTTGTATTTGAATAGCCTTTGTGGTCGCTGCTCTAAATGTTTGCCAAGCTCACTCCATTCACTTCTGTTGACTATTTTAAACATTTGAATTGAATCTCCTCCCGTTTCCTTGTCTTCCTAGTTCAAGCAAGTTTTTTAGGCATCTTGAAGTTTAGGATCAAAAAAATCAGATCAAATAGTATTTTGTTTATAACTTTTGAATGGTACTTGATTAAGTCTCTGTGCAAAATGCTAAATAATGCAAAATAGATGCTGAATATTGTGTAAGGCTCTGCAAAAACTCTGCATTTTGCAGCAAAATGCACGCCATTAAAAAGTATTTAATTTGACTGCGCAATTTAAATGCAGAGTTTTTACAGAGTTTTTGTTTTTGCAAACTTCAAGATGCCGTTTTTTTATATGCAATTTTTTATAACTATTTTTTTTTAAATCTTAAATTTACTCTTTATAAGAGGCAAATTCAATTTAATTCAATTGTTTTTTAAATTCCTATTTCAATCTTTTTCGTACCAGCCTTTTGCCTTTTGGTTTTCTACTGGGCTTTTTTTTGAAACCAATATTTTTAAAGCTAAAATAGATTTGTAACAGTTTAGCCTTAACTGAGGACAACTACAATTATTTCTTTTTTCATCATTTTTTTTAAATATTGTTAAATTATTTTTTACATGTACAGGGTCTAAATTGCCATTTAGCTTTGTTTAGCTCTACCTTCTTTATACATTTATTGACTACATTAAATTATTCATAATCAATTTTAAAATTCTTTATTGGAGTAAAAGTGACTTTTTATATTTAAGAACAGTTCTTGTATTAAATATTTTTTTTGTATGTAAATATAAAAAAAATATTAATAAATTATTTTTTGTGATAAAAAAAATAACAATGGTTAGAACAAGAAATTATTCCTGAATAAAAATGTATAACTTTTGTTCCAATAGTCAAAAAATTGCTCTGCATAATTCTGCAAAAGTCTGCAAAATTTGTGCAAATTGTGCCAAAGTGCACGCTATTTAAAACAACTAAAAATAAAACGCTACTAATTGGCACAGACTTTGCAGAATTTGCGCAGAAAGTGAAACAGTGTAGGTTGTTCTATCTGCAGAACAAAAAGAGCGTTATCAACCATTACATGGCATCTTGAAGTTTAGGATCAAAAAAATCAGATCAATTAGTATTTTGATTGTAACTTTTGAATGGGATTTGATTAAGTATCTCTGCAAAATGCCAACTATTGCAAAAAACATGCTAAATATAATAAACTGCTCTGCAAAAACTCTGCAATTTTGCAGAAAAATGCACGCCATTTAAAAGTATTTAACTCAACTGTACAGTTTAATTGCAGAGTTTTTGCAGAGCAGTTTATTATATTTAGCATGTTTTTTCATGTCATTTTTTCAATTAATTTGAAGTGAAAAAAAAAAAAAATTTTTTTAAATCTGAAAAAAATAAAAAAAATAAAATTTTTTTTTATAAATTTAAAATGAAAAAAAATGAAAAAAAAAAAAAAAAATAAAAAAATTTTTTTTTTCTGTTATAGGAACATACACGAATACACACTGGCGAAAAGCCGTTCAAGTGCGACAACTGTGGCAAACGATTTTCGCACTCGGGCTCATACTCAAGTCACATGACATCGAAAAAGTGCTGCATGCCAACACCGACCGACTCGAAGCCAAGCGAAGAGAGCATGCTGGCACAAGTGGCCAACCCAATGCAAGCGGATGCGTCCGCCAACCCATTGCTCAACCTGCTCGCTCTGATCAACAGCGGCGAAAGCCTGTTCGGCGGCCAGCAGCACCAGCAGCAGCCACAAGCCGGCACCAGTGTGCTCAACTCCCACAATCTGGTTCAAATGTGGCTCAACTACATCAAAGGCATGCAGCTGTTCAGCTCGCTGTACTCGGGCCAGCCGAGCGACAAGAAGCGCACACGCTCCCAGTCGCCTCCCCAATCGATTCCGTCGTCGTCGTCCTCCCAGTCCTCCGATATTCCATCGCCCAACTTGAACCCGGCCGAGCCGCTCGACCTCAGCGTCGCCAAACGAGCCAACACCGACCAGCACACCGACAAGTACTACACGAAAAAAAGACACCTGCTCAAGAACATGGACATGGACACGGACGGCCAACTTAACACCGCCGTGTTCGACGTGGACGCCCAGAGCTCGAACACGTGCAGTGCGGACGAGCGCAGCCTCGACGACGAATTCGACACCGAGAACGCCGACTCGGCCGAGGAGCACAGCTTGACTCCGCCGAGCAGCGTCAGTGTCAAGTACGAGACGGAGAGTCCGCAGAGCGGCAGTCGCAGGTCGTGGAAGGCGCACATCATCCAGGGCAGCGACATGTACGCGTGTGACCAGTGCGACAAGATGTTCAGCAAACAGTCGAGTCTGGCGCGTCACAAGTACGAGCACTCGGGCATCAGGCCGTTTGTGTGCGACATTTGCACCAAGGCGTTCAAGCACAAGCATCACTTGGCCGAGCACAAGAGGCTGCACACTGGCGAGAAGCCGTTTGTGTGCAACACTTGCGGCAAGAGGTTCTCTCACTCGGGCTCCTACAGCCAGCACATGAACCACCGATTCAAGTACTGCAGGCCGTACAGAGAGGAGCAGCTGAGGCTGGAGAGTGCAGAGATGAATCACTAGGCTGGTTGTTTGTGCAAGGGTCGACTGCGAACTTTTTTTCCTTTTTTTTTTTTTTTTCTTCTTCTCGCTGACCACAAACACAGCGAGGCCAGTCTTTGAATTTTTTTTTGATTTTTTTTTTGTCTCAACAAAAACAAAAGCCAACAAAAGAATCCATAAACCAGATGTTTTTGTTTCTTTTTAGTAGTTCGATGATGGGTCAAATAGTGGAAGAGTTGGCCAGCGCTTTTCTTCTTCAATTTTTTTTTTTAAATGTTCGTTTTAAATTAGAGAGAAATTGTGACTTCGTAATTGGTGTATAAAATAATAATTTTAATTTAAGTATATATACATATATATTATATATAATATTATATAGATGTTACAGTTGACTGAACACCGAATGGCTTTAAAATTGTTTAAAGCTTCTTCTTATTGTTGTTGTTGTTGTTTTTAGTTTTTTTTTTGTTTCTCGTCTATTCTTCCATACTCTTTTTTTTGTGTTTCTTTTTTGTTTTTGTTTCTATTGCATCTTATTTATATTTGAACCATAATTTGAATAAAATTTCCAAAATTTTATCTTTTTATTTTTATTCTTGTCGAACATGATTTTTGGGTCACATAACTGAGTCTTACATACATTCTCTTACAAGCCTAATACAATCATAAATGATGTTGCAAAATTGAATTTTTTAAATTTGAAGCTACTTTAAATAAATGAAATATGTGGTAAATATTTTGAGGACGATAGAGGTGTTAATTGTCATATGACCCGTTCACATAAAAATAAATAAAATTACGCTTTTTGAATAGACTTTATTTCATATAGATAATGAATCTTCTTTAGCGACATAGTTACAGTTATCCCGAAAAAAGTCCAAACAGCCCTTTTTGCAGATGATTTGTGCATCTGGTACTCAAATAAATCATTAAAAGAAATTGTAAAAACACTGAACCAAGCCATAAGTTATATTACATGTTTTTGCCGGAAATGGGGACTTGTTGTAAATACGAGCAAAACCTTTCACACGGTTTTCACAACTGCTGGACATCGATCAAACTATGAAACAAAGTACAAATTGAAGCTGATCATCGGTAGCCAACCAGTCCCGTTAGATCCGTTTCCAACCTTTTTAGGTATTAAATTCGATCCTAAGTTAAGCTTAAAAAACTTATTGGAAAACATCAATGTGAAAGCTATGTCAAAAATTAATCTAATACGTAGGATAAAAGGTTTAAAACTAAGAAACTCAATTGAATTGTCCAAGATCGTATTCAAAAGCTTTATTCGTTCCCAGTTTCGACTACTTTTTTATTCCGATTTCAAGCTCCACGCAAAAAATAAGCTCTGATCTACAAAAAGTACAGAACAAAATATTAACGCACATTAAGTATTTTCCGATCAAGACAAGAATAACCAAAATTCACCAGCATTTAAAACTCGATAATGAATTGATGAAGTAAGATACTCTTGAAAGCTTACTTTTAAAAATTCTTATTTTTTTTTTGACTTGCTAAAAACTTTCAAATGCTGATAACTTTACGAAAAAAATTTTTTGGAATTCTGTAAAAAGCACTAGGTTCATTTTTATCTCAGCTTTAATTTGGTACCATTTTTATTCAATTTGAATCAAAATTGTTCACCTAATTTGTGTTTTGTTTCATATATTTTCAGAATTTAAAATTATTTTGTTATACGTGAACAAAAAATTATGGGAACGTAATGTTCACCTAACCGACTAGACCCTGGTTTTTTTTTCAATTGATAAATTTGACATTCCGCGGACTTTGTCCGAATGGCTTTTACCTTAGTTTAAGCACTCTTGTTACTAAAAAATGTCAAAAAAACAATTTAAAATTTAAAAAATGTGATAAATTTTAAATTTAGATAAAAATGGCTTAAATGGTGAAATAAATTTATTTTGCATTTGGCCGGTCGGGATGGACACTAAGTCCTTCTGTTTAGTTACATAATTAAATTTTGAAATAAAAAAAATAAAAAATTTCCCTAAAAATGTTAAATAAATTTGAATTAAATATTCTAAATTTTTTTAAGATGTATCTACACCTTAAAAATAGAAACATTATTTGTAGATTTGCAAGTGATATAAAATGATCTCTATTAAATAATAGAAGCTTGTTTACAACGGACACACAAACTGTTCTTCTTATGTTTTATTTTAATTTTTAATTTATTCATTTTTTAATTTTTTTTTCCTTCTAGTGATTTTTTTTTTATCATTCAAGAGGTGTTTTTTCAAATAAATAAATAATAGCAAAAAATGGTTTGATTATGTTTGATTTTTGGTTCAAAGGAAGCACTAAGTTCCAAATTATATTTTAGTAAATAAATATTTGCAAAAATAAAGTTTTTTTTTTATTTAAAGTCAATCTTAGTTATAAGCGAAGTAATTTGTTTCAAAAAAACCTTGTTCGTCAAATAAAGCTATAACGAAATTGTCATAAAAATGATTGGAAGAGAAACTTTAGGTTATAAAAGTTTTATTGGAAAAAATAATAAAAATAAAATATAAAGTAAAGTAGAAAGGATTAATTTTTATCTTTTGTTGATTTAGTTCGACATTATTCGTTATTATTTGACATAATCTCGATTATTAGATTCTTTTTTAATTTATCATAATTTTCGCTATCATCCTCAATTATAAAATCTCTCTTAATAAAATTTAGTAAAAAATTTTAAAAAAAACTCTTTTTTTTAAATGCCTAATATTATCCCATTAAGCATTCTATTCCAAACTGCAAAAGTATAACCCAAACTAAGAAATTATATTAATTGAATATTTTTAATAAAATAATAACAAAAAAATCTCGCTGTTGCTTTATCATATCCAACAATTTATGCCTTGAAATAATTTTTTATTTATTCAACTTCTTTGGAACCATTTTGGTCGATTACTGTGTCCGTGTCTTTATTTGATTTTTTTGTTTCAATTTCAATTTTTAAATTTTTTTTTAATTTTTATTAAATCCTGCTAAAATTAAAAATAATGTTTCTACCAAAGCTGTGTAAATGAAAAACTTTAACGTTAAGTTAAGTTTTTTTAATACCAGAAATATTAAAATTCCACACTAGGCCCAACTCATTAAATTTATTCAAATCTTTTATTTATTTAAAAAAAAAAAATTATATTATGGCAAGTTGAAAGGGAAACACAAAAATAAAAATTACGATTTTACAAAAAATAAAAAAATAAAAAATCTGATTTACAAATCACATTAAGTTTCATAAATAATTATTTTTATGAACTTGATGGTCATTTTGTGATTCAGTTCTTTAAAAACGTTGGTCTAAAAACAAAGACTTTAGCCAAAATTAAAATTCTGAGAGTTATCTCAATTTTCTAAAGCTGATTGATGACGATCATTCATTTAGATGATTAAGAAAGGAGTTATTTTGAATAATTTTTTTATTTTTAAAAACTCAAACTTAAAATTGTAAAATTCTTGGTCTAAAGTATAAAAATAAAATTTAATAACGCCAAGTGTTTTTTTAGTCTCATGTAAAGGCATGCTTTTTTTTTTAATTTTTCAAGATTTATTTTACATGTATTTAAAATGTTATGTCAATTTTTTTAAAATAGAATCGGGCTTTTCAGACCGAAGCTTTTCTCTCAATTCTCAAAATTAAACTAGAAGTCTAAAGACGATCATTCATTCAAATCATCAAAAAGAGACTGAGAGCTTTTTTTTTAATTTATTTTTATTCTATTCTCAAAAGCTCAAATTTAAAATTGAAAAATTTCAAAAAAATATTTTAATAACGCCAGGTATGTTTTAGTCTTATGTAAAAGCATGCTTTTTTTTTTTAATTTTTCAAAATTTATTTTACTTTCATTAATAAAATTTTTCAAGCTAATCTTTTCCATTTAAAAAAATTTAATTTTTTTTTTTTAATTTTTCAAAATTTATTTTACTCTAATTAATAAAAATTTTCAAGCTAATTTTTTTAGATAGAAAAATTGATTTTTTTTATTTTAATTTTTCAAAATTTATTTTACTTTCATTAATAAAAATTTTCAAGCTAATTTTTTCCATTTAAAAAAATTGAATTTTTTTTTGTTTTAATTTTTCAAAATTTATTTTACTAATTAATAAAAATTTTCAAGCAAATTTTTTTAGATAGAAAAATTTTTTTTTAATTCAAATAAATAAATCGGAGTTAAATAACCCGTGACATTAGAGAGTCATCGAACGCCACTCAAGTACACACAAATCAAAAACTCAAACAGAATATTTATTTAAATTTGTCCAATTTGAAAACAAAATAAAAAATTGATTGAGCAAATATTTGTCACAATTTGGGAGCCAAAGATTAACTCGAACTGAATGATTAATAGCCACCAGTTATTAAATACTTTGCGTCTCATGCTCGAGTTGATTCTTGAAAATTTCATTAAGTTGTGTGGACCATGTGTCCATTGTTTGTTTGATCAATCAAACTAATAAAAAATGCAAATAAGACCAATCGCGATTATCAGGAATAAACAATTTGTATAGCTGAAATCTGGTGTCATAAAAAGTCAACCAAAGAAGGCCAATGTGCAGAAGAAGAGATAACAAAGCAAAGACTGACAATCGTGGCAAATATTTAATTCATAGACTTAATTAAATTTTTAATAGCCCACTTCCTCTATGGGTCATGACTAATCCGCGGACATTTTCACGGCCACATCCTGCTCATCGCGCTCAATCAATCGTCAGAACTGGCTGCTTTGTTTGTTCAATGAGTCGTCTAAATTGCAGGATGTGCAGTCTTCATGAATCTTCATTTCCTGTGTTTCTGTTTATCTTGTTGTTTCTTATCATGCAGCATCTGAATACCTAGGCCAAAGGTTGATCCAAATATCATATGATAATAAATAAACAATTTTTATCACTTTGATAAGATCATTAGATTAGAGATGATTTTGATTTAGTGCATTTTAATTTGCATACATTAGCAACGTAAACTCTGAATTCCGTCGAGAGCATCGATTTGGGACAGACAGGTTTTTTTTCTCTCTCTCTCTCTCTCTCCTAATGGAATGTCTGCAATCAAAAAGATAATAAAAAAATGGCACTCACAATCTTAACATTTTGAGCAGAAAAAAAAAAAGAAATCATAAATACTTTTTGTTTTGATGGGCTTCTTTTAATAGACTGTTATTTACGCTAAATGGGTATCTAAAACTTGAGCAGATGGAATAGTGTATCTGTAGAAAATCAATAACAAAAGGAAGTAAAAACAAACACTCTTAATTTATCGAGTATCCAGCGATGATGATTACTTTTGTGCGTCTCCACTCGAAGCAAAATGTCGAAGCCATAAATTGAATAGAAAAAAAAAAAAAAAAATAGAAAAAAACTTGCCTGATCGTGGCCACTAATTAGATTACTTGGACCACACACATAGTCAATTGAGATCTATACTGATTTAATTAGAGCTATTGAATAGCTGTTATCAGCGCGTCCAAATACGGACCCCTGAGTATTCTGGACATTATTGAAAATTATTTCTTTTTCAATTAACTTTCTATTCAAAAACGATCTGCCTTGTTGTCAACTCGACTAATTGACAAACAGTATCTGATAACACAAATTATGTTTGACGTGAAGATCTTTCCCACAATCAGCCACGCTCACTCGTGATCTCTCTCTCTCTCTCTCTCAGCGCTAAATTTAAAGCAAATATTTTAAGTACTTATTTAAACCTAATAGCATTATCTTCACAGAGAATAAAATTTTTGAATATTTTCCAAATCTGATTTTGGCCAAATTTTTAAGCCAAATAGAACAACAAAAACCAATAATCATTTTTTTTTTAATAAAAAGTTTAAAATTGTTCATTTATTTTGTTTAACAAAAGTTATTTGCAACCGAGGCCTGGTCCTTGAATGATTTTGCCTTTTTTTTGCTCGTTTAGACAAAAATACCTTCTGAAGTTTTAGATTTTATTCAACATGTGTCTAAGGTTGTAGATCAATTCGTTCAGGAGAAGTACAATGAAAAAAAAATTAAAAATGGAAATGTGAAAACTTTGGTAAAAAAATCTCACATTAAACTAAATTAGATATTGTTGTATGGTGATGTGATGTGATGTATTTAAACATTGTGTTTTATCTTATTTTGTAATTCATTCTTGTTATACATTTTAAATAAACTATAGTTAATTATCTATTGTCGGGTACTTCAACAAATAATTTTAAAAAATAATTTTTTGTCATTTACAATCTTTAAGATTGCCATAGAAAGGTACAAAAAAGCATTTATTGATTAATCATTTTTTAGACCAGAAGAAGAGAAAAAAAAATAAGAAGTTTTTGAAAAGATTTTAATCTTAAATTATGCACCAAAAGCTCGATAGAGTGTGATGCCGTTACTAGTGTTTAAGAGTGGTCTAAGGTCCAATTTTAGCTGACCAATACTTAGTTAGTACTGAGTAAAGATTTTCTTTTTTTTTTTGGAAAACTCAATCAAACTCTTGAGATTATTTGATATATTTAAAAAGAAAGTTGGTCGAGCTTTATAAATGACATGTTGCAAAATAAAAAAAGAATTTTTAAAATTTATTATACATTATTTTTTTTTGGCAAAATTAAATTATTAAAAACCAAAGTTGAAAATTTTTTTTTTAATTTTTATTTTACTTGAAGGGAGGACTAAGTTCCATTCCAATGTGTTCTGAGTGAAAGCCAAACTAAATTTAAAAAATTGAATAAATAAATTTGAGCAAAAATTAAAAAAGATTCCGTTCATTTTACTTTTTGAAGAAATAATAATATTTATTTTTTTTAATTTAAAGATGACTAGAATTTTCAAAATGATAAAATAATAAATTTGTGGTAAAACAATTTAGAATATTAATAAGAATATAAATTTCAGAAAATTTTTAAATTCTAAAAGTCTTTGGTTTAATGGTTGCAGAAGATTTTAATTTTAATTTTTATTGATGTTCAGTGTGGACCATTTGAGTCAAAAAGAAGATAAAAAATTAAGCAAAGTAATTAATTTTGAAGACAATAAAGTCGCAAAATTTCGAGATGTTTTTTTTGTGTAATTAAGTAGTGAAATTTGTCAAAATTATTAAAGTAGAGTGATTTTGTTTCCGTTTGTCATCCAAGGAACCTTTGCTGCAATTACTTTGATTGTTTAACTAGAGGAGAAAATGATAAACGAACGCCTGGAGGCCTTTGTTGTCGAGTTTCTTGACTTTAAGAAAAAGCAAGCACTCGGAGTAGATGATAATTGAAAATCGCTTAGCTCATAGGACTTGAAGTTAATTTCCATTTTACTCGAAAATGGCGGTAAATCTATTTAAATGTGAAACCGAATGAAAAAATAATTAGTTTTTTTTTTTTTCTTATTTTCTAGTTGTTGTTGTTGGAAAATTTGGTATTTAGAAGTAAAAGCCGATTGACAATAAAGACAATTTGTTAGCTAGTAGAATCGCATCAAAATTCAATATTTTTTTTTCCTAATGAATTAATTAGATTTTCTTTTGCAAAAGAAAATAGAAAATTAATTGGTTTTGAACATTTTTTTAATGCAAATTTTTTCAATGGTTTCCTTTTTATTTTCTATTTCACTTTTGCGGGCGCTCAGTCGCCATTCTAAAGCCAAAAGATAATTAAATCATTGCTAATTTGCAAAAGAGAGAGAGAGAGAGTTTATACTTCAGCAAAAAAGTATACTTGAGGCAAATTTGCATTTTAAATCATTTCTTAAACGTCACTCGCTTTCTTGTTTATTTTTAATTTTCCCTTCTTCTTCTTCTTTTTTTCATTTTTACTTTTTTTTTCGAGCAAAATTGGGAGAAAGTAGGGAAAAAGCGATGCAAAGCAACCAATACAAATACACACTTTTTACTTTATTCCTCATAATTTCGAATGCAGCAAACAAAATAAAAGCAATTTTATCGATTTGTCATATTAGATTTTATAAATATTCATAAAAGTTTTCTTTTTTTTTTTTTTCTTCTTTTCTCGATAAAACGAGATATTTGTTTTTAAAGTTTTAGTTTCAGTTGCTCGAGATGGCTCTATGCACATAGACAACTTTTTTTCTCTTCTTTTTTTTTTTTCTTAATTATTTAACACCGAAAAAATAAAAATTATTTTAGATGAGATGGCTCTGGATATGCAAAAATTAAAATTTTTTGCTCATCTTTTTTTTTTAATTATTTAACACCGAAAAAATAAAAAATAGAAAAAAAAATTATTTCAGATGAAATAGGTTTAGATATGCAAAAATTTAACTTTTTTGTTCATCTTTTTTTTTTCAATTATTTAAAAGGAAAAAAATTAAAAATTAAAAAAAAATTATTTCAGATGAAATAGGTTTCGATTTGAAAAAATTAAAATTTTTTGCTTATCTTTTTTTTTTCAATTATTTAACAGGGAAAAAATAAAAAATTTAAAAAAAAATTATTTCAGATGAGATGGCTCTGGATATGCAAAAATTAAAATTTTTTGCTCATCTTTTTTTTTTCAATTATTTAACAGGGCAAAAATAAAAAAAATTAAAAAAAAATTATTTTAGACGAAATAGGTTTAGATATGCAAAAATTTAACTTTTTTGTTCATCTTTTTTTTTTCAATTATTTAACAGGGCAAAAATAAAAAATTTAAAAAAAAATTATTATTATTATAAATAGGTTTAGATATGCAAAAATTTTACTTTTTTGTTCATCTTTTTTTTTCAATTATTTAACACCGAAAAAATAAAAAATAGAAAAAAAAATTATTTCTGATGAAATAGGTCTAAATATGCACAAAGTCAGTTTTTTTCTCATCTTTCATTTGTTAATTATTTAACACGAAAAAAAAATTAAATAAAAAAAAAACTTTATTTTAGATTAATTTGGATGAAATGAGTCTAGATATGTACAAAGTGCAGAATGGTGTAATCGAAAGGGAAGAGTCGCAGCAAACTAACAGTGAGCAATTTTCGTGCTTATCAAAAGGTTTTTTGTTGTTTAAATAAAAAATAGCTTAAAAAGTTCAATTGACCAGATAAAAATAATTTGTATTTCTAATCAATTAAGCAAGTCGTTAAACGATTACCCAAAGCAGGACTGGTAGAAGCGGCTGAACAAAACTGTTAGCTGTAAATTACACGGGCACATGCTGAGTGCTCGAGGTCTAGCACTAACTTTGTCCCGATTAGTTTTTGATCTCGGCATATTAATTACTCATCAAATTCAATCATGATTAAAGTCTTAATTTCACTCAAACGAATCAGTAGTCAAACAGAACAAAAAATCGAAAAAAAATGCTATCGATTTTTCTGCTAGTTTATCTCATTTAATACTTGTCAAACTTTATGGACTTGAGTTGTTTTGTTCTGCCCATACGAACAAAGCCGGTCACCGCTGCTACACAAATACACCACTACTACTTGATCATGAATTAATTTAAATTTTAAATCAAAATAATTACAATCTCAGTTTGAGTCGAAATTTAAAGTTTCGCTCGGGCTCCCTGTCGCTTTGCGGCCCTTTACACTCAAATTTGTGCATTTAGCCTTATCATTTTAATAGTGGTGTACTTGTTTGTAGATTTTCTCGAACCATTGACTAATTGCGCAACAAAAGGTTTTCCTGTTACTAAATATTTTTTTAAAAGATTTATTAATTTTAAAAAAATTTAATTTTTAATTTTGAGAATAGGTTTTTTAAAGCTACTAAATTTTAATACCAAAAAAAATTTTTTTAAATTTTATTTTTTTTTAACTGTGATTTTTAATTTTAAAAAATGGTTTACAAGGTCTAAAATTTTAATACCAACAAAAAATTTTTTAAATTTTATTTTTTTAACTGTGATTTTTAATTTTAAAAATGGTTTACAAGGTCTAAAATTTTAATTTTTTTTAATTTAATTTATTTATTTCAATGAACGCCTTGAAGGTGATGTTAAGTTATAAGATTAAAAAAAAAAAAAGAAAATTTAATAATAACAACAAAAAATTTTTTTAAGACTTTGTGTCTTTCAATTTTTTGAACTGTGATTTTTAAATTTTAAGGAATACATTTTTAAAGCTATAAAATTTTATTGAAAAAAAATGTTTTTTTTTTATTTTAATTCTTTTTAAAACTCAGAGTTGTTCATTATTTTGAACTGTAATTTTAAACTTAAAAAAGAGTATTCAAGGTTTAACACAAAAAAAAAATTGTTTTAAATTTTTTTAAAGAAAAGTTCTTCAAGTATTAAAATTTTAGAAAGCAAAAAATTTAGAAAAAAAAATTTTCAGACAAAACGTGATTAATGATTGCAGACTGAGGTGGAATTGGTGACTTTTTTAAAGTTTATAAAAATTAAAAAGTTGATAGCTTAAAAATGAACTGAGCAGAACTGCTGAAAATGGAAGCTGTGCTGTGACAAGATCATTTCGGTGTTTAAGTTTGAATGATTTAAGTGATTATGTTGTTGTTCTTTTTATATTTTAATTTTGAGAATTCTTCTAGGAATTAGATTTAAACTTTTAGCGTTTGCTAGCTAAATTCAGGGGAATAGCCGCGCGTTTAGTTATCTAATCTTGATTGGAATTTAATATCTTCCTGTTTTTCGTTTCCTTTTCTTTTCAACAACAAAAAAAAAAGGAAAAAAAAACAAAAAAACAAGAATAGAGAAGACTTAATACCTTAGAAATTAACACAAATTTTCCACTCAAATAATTAGCATTGTATTCACAGGTTCAAATTACGGATTTTATCTCAAAAAGATCAGAAAGTAAATCTTGTTCTAATTGAATTCGATTCAGCGATCTCAAGTGAAACTTAAGACCGACCAAATACACCTTAGCTGGTCAATGAAGCCTTTGAGTCTATTGCATCAACAAAACCATTTTTTTTTATTTATTTATTTATTTATTTAACCTTGTTATTTGACCGCGAATAGATAAGGATATGAAGCTCGACTCGCTGAATGCGTCGCCAGCGTCCAACGAGTCCATGGACGACGAAGCGCAGGTCCAGACCGACCTGCTCGTGTGCAAGATATGCAAAAAGCTGTTCGACAACTTGAACCGTCTGCAGCGGCACATGCTCTGCCATGACATGAATCCCGAGTTGCGCAAGTTCAAGTGCGACTACTGCAGCAAGGCGTTCAAATTCAAACATCATCTCAAAGTAAGTGATCACCAACTAATTTTTATTTGCCAATCTGGTACAACCAAAGTCATTAGGAAAAAAAAATTTTTTTGTAAATTTTTTTTTCGAGAGATATGCGCCTAGAATAAACTATAAACTTTTTCTTTTTTCTACTTATTTGATAAAATGTAAATTTGCAATGCCAACAAAAATTATATGATAAAAATTAAGTTATTTTTTATTAAATTACTAGATAAGTTAAAGTTTATTGCAGGCTTATTTTATTGTTTATTTGTGTATCTGCACCGAGCCACAGCTCATTCAGATAAAAAAATTTTAATGAATTATTAAAAAAAATAGCAACAAAGATAATAGATTTTTACTTTTTTTTTAATTAAAATTTTTTAATTTTTTCAAGTTACAGCTTAATTAGAGTATCAATTTTTTATTTTTCATGAGAGTTGAAACGAAGGTCTTGAACCGTTCGGATGTGCACTTAGGTCTACCATTAAATTTAATTTTTAAAAATAAATTAAGTTGAGACTAAAACTAAGATTTTTATGTAGCATTATTTTTCGATTGTAAAAAATTTTTTTACCTTCGAACCATAATCTTTCATCAACAGCAAACTTAGATTTACAATTGTCTACCAAATATTTAAAATACAGAATTTTTTTTATTTAAAAATTTCTAGTTTTAAATTGGTCAAATGAGCAAAAAAAAGACAAAAAAACCATGGATAAAAAGTAAAGAAAAAGGGTCAGTTAGCGTGATGACTTAATTTGAGTGAGTCAAAGTAAGCATTGATTTCAGCTCCCACTTTGTATGACTTGTTTCATAGTTTAGGTAACTTCCTTGGTTTCTGTTATGCTTTGAGCTCTCAGGGTTCTTTGATATTTCTGTACAAAACTGTTTTCATATGCTTTGGTCAACAAGTTTTTCGATTGAATCAGGCTTTTATTTGACTGTCAACAAAAAATATTAAAAAACATTGATAAACTTCTTGCCTTTGAAAATAGCCATGGACTAACAGGTGCAATTGTTAGGCGTTTCGGTGTCCATAAAGACTCAATTTTATTCTTCTTTAAAAAAAGTTTTATTTAATTCTATTTTTTTAATTTAAAAGAAAAAAAAATTTTTTTGGTCACATAGTTGACAGATTTTATTCTGTAATGAATATCATCAGCACCGTTCAGTCCTAGACTCTATTTTGTTCTTATAAAAAAATTTTTTTTTTTTTAATTCTATTTTTTAATTTAAAAAAAAAGAAGAAAAAAAATTTTTTTTTGGTCATATAGTTGACAGATTTTATTCTTTAATGAATATCACCATCAATGTTCATTCCTAGACTCTATTTTGTTCTTATAAAAAAAAATTTTTTTTTTTAATTCTATTTTTTATTTTAAAAGAAAAAAAAGGAAGAAAAAAAAAAAATTTTTTTTGGTTATATAGTTGACAGAGTAGATTGGTGACCAATTGTTATTTTTGACCAATAAATTTCTCTGTCAATAATTTATTCCTGCTAATTAATTAAACGTCGCTTGTCGTCTGCTTATGAAAATTATTCCTAAAATATTGATTTTTTCTCTCTCTCTCTCATTCTCATTCTCATTCACACAAAACACCTCCTCCTTTTAGTTTCGTGTTTTTCATACGACAACAACAAGCACGACGAGTCTCTTTCCTGCTAACTCCACACAAGCTCACAACTCATTTTCGTTCTCTTCTCTTCTCCAATTAAAAAAAACACGTTTAACTCGAACACCGAATGAAAATTCATCCAGCCACATAGGTTGAATATAAATATAATCTCACAAAAATAAAATAACAACAAAAAAAAAAAAGAAAAAAAGTATTCAAATATTTAGCATTTGCATCCCAGATTCTCTCAACTAGCCACAAAAAAAGGTTGACACAAAAATTATCTTCCCCCGATCCATCCCCACCATTTGCTCAACCACTAATCTTGCTTGCCAAAGGAGCACACCAGAATTCACACCGGAGAAAAGCCATTCAAATGTGCCAATTGTGCTAAGCGCTTCTCCCACTCAGGCTCCTATTCAAGTCACATGACATCCAAAAAGTGTTTCTCTCAAGCAAGCAAACAAGCGGACCTGGTCGATTTGGAAGTAGGCGAAGTAGTCAAAGAGCAGCAAGAGATCACCGGCCAAATGTTGCTCAACACCAGTCCATCCATGTTCCCTGTAGAGGACGGTCAGCACGCGCCTCTCAACTTCTTCAATCTGCTGCAGCATCAGCACTCGCAAATGTCCAGTTTGATGATGTCGCTGGGGCCCATACACGCCTGGTTCAACTATTTGAAGAGCTTTTCGGCCGGCTCGTCCAGCCAGAGCACGTCGCCGGCGTCCACCGGCTCGGCCAAGAAGCGCGCCCACTCCAGCTCGAGCGAGTCCGAGCCGCTCGATCTGTCGATCAAGAAGCCGCGTCTACACGACGACTACAACTCGTTTTTGGTATCCAATCTGCTCGGCAACAAGTCGGCCTCGAAGCGCAAGTCGTCGTGTCCGGTGCGCAGCGAGCTGAGCGTGCAGGTGCCCGCGTTCAAAGAGAACGTTAACTTGTGGCCGGCCGTGTTCCAAGGAGCGCAAGACGACTGCTTGAGAACGCCGTCCAGGCGAACATACAAAAAGTTTGCTGACGCCGAGAAGAACGCGTCGAATAGAAAGTCGTGGAAAAATCATATTGTGGAGGGAATGGACATGTACGCGTGTGACCAGTGCGACAAGATGTTCAGCAAACAGTCGAGTCTGGCGCGTCACAAGTACGAGCACTCGGGCATCAGGCCGTTTGTGTGCGACATTTGCACCAAGGCGTTCAAGCACAAGCATCACTTGGCCGAGCACAAGAGGCTGCACACTGGCGAGAAGCCGTTCGAGTGTGCCAAGTGCGGCAAGAGGTTCTCTCACTCGGGCTCCTACAGCCAGCACATGAACCACCGCTACAAGTACTGCAGGCCGTACAGAGAGGAGCAGCAGATGCCGGACGTGGGCGAACAGGCTGCCGCTCCCGTACAGCATCATCACCATCACCACTCGGCTTTGTTCAGCAGCACCCAGTCGCCGAGCATGTCCGACCAAGACCTTGAGTTGGATATCGACCAAGATGACTATGTCGATGAGCAGGCTATGAATGAAGAGGACAAGTTCGATCAGCAGTCCAATGATGAAAAGTTTTCGGATTAAATTTTTTTTTTTTTCTTTTTACACAAAATTCAGTCTTCCATTGCTTTTGTACAGTTTTTTGAATTTTTTTTTTATGATTTTATTTTGGTGTTAGATGAAAATGTATGAGCAGCAGCGAAAAATTGAAAAAAAAATATGTTTTAATTGTAGTTATTTATTTGTTATTACTTTTGATTCTAGTCATATTTTCAGTCAGTTTTTAAAACTTAAAATTCCACGTCACATGACAAGTTCTCTTCGGAGTTTTAATATTTTATTTATTTTTTTTTTCTCTTTTTGAAATTTGAATAAAAATTTTTTAAAATAGATTAAATTGGCTTTTTTTATCATTGACCTAACTTTGTTGACTGGACACGTCAAGTTAAAATCAAAAAATGTCCTTTTTTGTCCCTTGATTCAAATGTTTAAGATAGTTAATGGTATAGAGATTGTGAATTTTACCAACGGGATCAATTATAGTTTAAACACCAAGATGGATAATAGAAGATATGAGCTGAGAAGACACAGACAGAACCTTACACGAGAGCTAGTTAGGAGTTGTCTTCCTAGATTTAACTTTTTTATTAACAGGGTTGTCAATGATTGGAATAAACTACCGGAAGAAATTATCAATTCAAGGAATACAAAGAGTTTCAAAGCAAATCTTGATGTTTGGATGGCGAAACGATTTGAAGCGACTGCTATAGCTCATTAGAGCTCTGCTTGGTTGACTCCAAGCTACAGTTTACACTACTACTACTACTACCACTACTACATGTCACAAAGTGTTCCAAAAAAAATTTTTAAATATTGTTCTTTTTAAAATATATCAATAGTTTGGGACGAACACCGGAAAATTATAAATGGTCTTTAATCCATGTTAAATAGTTTTTAATAAAAAGATTTTACAAATGATACAAGACTAACGAAAAGAGAAAAATCATTTTTTATTTTAATTAATAATATATTTTTTCATTTAAAAAGAAAGCAGACAACTGAGGAAGTTGTCTGCTGCAGTTGACAATCCTTTTTATTCCTAAGTAAGTATTTCTGTCACAAAGTATTAAATTTTAAATCAAAAGACTATTAGTTAATTAAATTATATAAAATAAAGCTTATTCTGGCTTAAATTTAGACAAAGTTGACTTAGTTTCTATTAATTAATTACATTTGGCGACAGGGTAAAGATAAAAATATAAAAAAAATTTATTTATACATAAAATTGGCGAAATTATTAATCCGACTAATTTATTAAGAAAAAAATTTTTTTCTTCAAATTAATTTTTTTTAAAAATAGAACATTTTGTTCGTAAATGTCTACTAATATTTATTCTTTTTATTCAACTATTTTATCACTAGACAATTTCATCGAAAAGTTTAAAACTCTTTTTCAATTTTTTTAAAAGGAAATTTTTTAAAAATGTATTTATTAAAAACTAGAAAATATATTTATGAAAAAAAAATAATTAGTTGATTTTAGACCTGTACCAGCACCGTGAAAATTTAAAAAACTAAAATTTACATCAATTATTTTAACTTCCATTTTATTTTAATTGAGAATTTTAAAAATTCTGCAGTTAAGTTTTGAAGAGTGAAGGTTACCTTATTTTTTGTTTAATTTAGATAGAGCCTCAGGAGGTTGGAAAGGAAACTTTGTTCTTTCATTCAAAAACATAATAAAATATTTTTTTATTTATTTATATATATAAAAAATTTTCAAGAATTTTTTTTTATTTTTTTCATCAAAATAATAAATTGGAAATGACCATGAGCAGTTTCAAATGGTTTGTTACTGTTGTTTCTTTCAGTCACATGTTAAATAGTTTTAGTATTCAAAAAATTTATAAAAAAATTAGAAATTAAAAGTGAGCTTTTTTTTCAATTTTTGAGGATCCTTTTTTTTAGAAAAAAGCCAAAAGTTTAATTTACTTTTGGTCTTTTTTGATTTTCAGATTGAAAAATTTAAATCGTGAATCAAATCAAATTTATTTATGAAATTATTAACCTTTTTATTTTATTATATCTCTAGCAAACGCTAAGCTTTAAAGAAGGTCTTTGAGCCATTACGAGAAGTCTGAGGTTCTCCTCAAATTTATCTAATAAATAAATTAAATAAATATGACACTTGTTATTTATATTGATTTTTATGTTTCGGATTGAATATCAATCAAATCTTTTTTTTATTCATCACTTAAGTGCGATTTTATGAAATAAGAAAAGTTAATGCCCTAAAAGAAACAATCACGCACAGTTTTCTTATTAACAATTTAACATTTGACGACTTTTATGATTTCATTCAAAAAATATTTTAGTGTCTCGTATAAATAGCAATGCTCTCAAAATCACAAAATTACTAAATATCGAAAATTTTTTCGAAATAAAATGATCAATTGAAAGACATTAGTTCAATTTTTTTTTAAATAAAAAAAATTAAATTTTTTAATTCATTTATAAACCCCAGTGAACTTTTTTTGCGCTTTTTTCAATGGAAAAAATTTTCTTCATTTTTTGTCAGTCTCTTGCTATTAATAATAAATTCATCAATTTTAATTTTAAAATGAAACAAAATTTTAAATATAATTTTTGGTCAAAAAAAATAACATTTTGAAATTTTAGTTGCTAATTTTTAAGACAAAATGAATTAAAAAAAAAATATTTTTTAAAAAATTTCAATTTTTTTTTGACAGATAAGAAAATTTCATAGTCTAAAGATGCTTAGATAATTAATTTTCCGGTGTCTAATTTCCTAGGTAATTATTCAAAACAAGTGCATAAATTAACTTGATTTTAATTTGAAATTTATTAAGTTTCATTTTAGTTCCAGTTATTTAATTATTCTAATTAGTCAAAATCGGAATAAATTAAACTAATGGACATTATTGGTTTTTAGCAATCTTTTGGCCAAACAAACTGATGGCCATTGATTAACTTTGTCAAGCGACAAATCCTCAATCTAATGCTCAAATCAAATAAAAAACATTGATTGTCCTTTGTTTAAACATGTGCCCGGGCAGCATTTTTGTATTGTTCACAATCAGCCACAAAATGTTATCAGAATATTTATGGCTATCATAAAAATTTTATTGTACTCTCATAGCTCTGAGCACTAAAAGATAATTCAGTTAGAAAATTTCCTGTTCTTAATTAGAGAGATGCAAATTGCCCTAAGTGTTTCAGAATTCAATACTTTTTTTCTTTTTTTTCCTAATTAAACTTTCTGTCATAAAAGTACTCGAAAGTTTGTTTGTTTTAGCATTTCTTTGCCCGATAAGTTTATTGTTGAGTAACCTTATCGAGTTTTGGAGAAGAGCAATTAATCATACACTTGACATAATGGAAGTTCCGAGAGTTCGTTAATCGTTGGTCAATGCAGCCTAATCAATTCAAGTCAATTAAATTCCATTTTTGTGTCATGGCAGATGTGAGACTCAAGTTGATAACAAAATGTTACTTATCAGTGCACATGAGGATTTTAAGAGGAAAAAAAAAAAGAAAAAAAAGAGAATAAATTGTAATTAACTGTGAGCCTTGTTGATAAGCGTGAACACTATCAATTCAAGTATAGTGGAAGAAGCTAATTAGAAATGTGAAGTTAATTATTTCTTTTGGGCATCAGTAGAACTTTATTCCAGAGAGTTTGTATTTTGAGTTAATTACTAGTTGAGTTTAATTAAGTTGAATGAAATCTTCAATTTCTGTAGTATATGGAAATTCGATCGAATTTCATCAACTTTTAATTACAGTGGACAATTAATCGATTTTTTTTTTTAAATTGCAAAACTTGAGAGTTTCTCTAAAATTTATTTAAATTGAATGGTAGAACCGAGTGAGTTTTGAAGCGTAGATCATCATAAGTCTTGAGAAACTCGTGCTGATCATCGTAATTGTCGCTTTCGCATTCTTCACTTGGAGCCTTGTTCACTTGGTTGTCTTCTGGCTTCTGGAGTTTGTTGTACGAAGCGGGCTTTAGCTTGTGGGCCCTTTCGAACACTTTGTCCAGCTTGAATTGGTCGCGCAACTTGCGGCCAGGCTTTTTGCTATTGCTGCGCTTCGACACAAGCTCCAGACTTTGACGTGTCATGTCCTCATCGAGCTTGTTCAGCTGGTTCAGCGATTCGGTCTGCTCATAGTCGTTTTTGATGTATTTTTTCACCTCTTCCTCTAGCTCACCTTCTATTCCGTTGTTCAGTAGATTCAATACTTTCAAATTTAGCTTGTAATTTCGGATCACATACAACAGCAACTTGGAAAATTAAATTTTTTTTTAAAATTTAATAAAAAATGCTAGAAATTTTATGTTTGAATAAAAAGCTCAAAATTAGTTCTATTTTAATAAAATAAAAAACTTAAAATTTTACGTATAAAAAATTTTAGATAATTTTTAATCATTTTTGAAAATAAATATATTCAATTTAAATAAAAAAATAATTAAAAGATACAATTGATAAAAATTTGGAACATTTGGATGCTTATACTTAAATTAATTAATAGCTTGGTAATCAAGAGATATTTTAATGGAAAGAAAAAAAAATAGAAAATTTTTATTGAATAAAAAGGGACATATTATTAATCAAGAGATATTCTACATTTAAAATATAAAATTAATTTTTACAGATTTATAGAAAAAATTTAAACATTTTAATTTTAGCATTGAAATGTTAATTTTTTTTAATCTCATTTATTTTTATAAACAATTAATTTCAATTTTTAAAAATGTGCTAAATTTTAATAAAAAATGAATCAAAATTTTATATTCAAAAAAAATATTTCCTATTCTTTAACATAGCCTTGGTTATGTAAGGATTTAAGAAACATATAAAAAGTAAAAAAAAAACATTTAAAAAGTGAACAGGCATAAACATAATTTTATGTTTTTAAACTGTTACTAAACACTTAAATTTTTATTTTCATGAATGTTAAAAAAAAATAAACTTTTTTTGTAAAAATTAAAAAAAAAACAATTTAAAGTAAAAAGTAAGTAAATAGAGTCAATTAAAACATTAGAAAAGTGTCATTTGATTTGGCAAATTGAAGTTTTAGATCAAATTTTAAGATAAAAACGATCATTTTAAATTTTAAAACTTAATTAATCTAATGATTTTAATAATTTTCAAAAAATAAATACTAAATTTAACTATACATGTTATGTCTAATAATGTTTCATTATCAAATTAATATCAAAATGATCGATCTCTAATTTATTTAACAAAAACAATCAGTAATTTAAATAATTCAGGTTAAGTTAATTCACAAATTCAAATTTATAACTTTTATATCCATTCATTCAAACTGAAATAATTTTATTTTTCCATTTAAATAAATTTTTAAATTTTTAAACAGTGAATTAATTTTAAAAGTTAGTTTTCATTAAAATCTATTATAAAATTTAAGTTTATGTTTTAGTTCACTTTTTTAAAGATTCGAAATTAATTATTTCAGTTTAATTTGTTGTACTTTTGATACACATTTTATGTGATTTCTTAATCTTTTTTCACCTTGATTGATTAAAAAAAATTCCATAATGTTGCTTAATAAATTACTGAAAAGAAGAAAATTGGAAAAAGTGCCACCAAAAGTTACAAAATAATTAAATATTATTTAACTTCAATGATGTTAACAACATTTAAGAAAAATTTTATTTATATACTTATCAGCATACAATTTTAAAGAATATGCTATCTTTTTCATATAAAACACTGTTTTATCAAAATTCACAAAAAAATATTAAAATTCTATTGCTAAAAATGATTCAAAGGTTAAAATTATGATTTAAGGAACAGTGGGAATCTAATAGAACCACAAAGTTAATCAAAAACAATCAAAGGGAAAAAAAGATGCTTATACTCGAGATTAATTATTATGATCAAGATATAAATCCTAAAATTTTCTACATTTAACTTTTAATTTCAGAAAATATCAACTAAATCTAACTTAAAAAGTAAACAACATTTTAAGTTTTGGAATTTTCAAAAGCAGAATTTTTTTAAAAAAATAATATAAAATAAAAAAAATAGAAATTTTGAAAATTTTGCAAAAGCTTCAAATTATGTCTACTTTTACTAAATGATTTTAAATTTTAAAAACAGAAAAATGATTCCAAAAATTTTATCATCGAAATAAATTTATATGAAATTATTCTTAAAAAGTTTATTAAAAGAATGTGGCAGATGCTTTTTTCTCTTTTAAAATCCTTTTTAATTTTATTGCGTTATTAAATTATAATTAAATATTTTCTTGTGTTAAATTTAAAAATGCATTTGCGTAATTAATTAAAAAAATTTGAAAGAAAATAAAATTATAAATTTTTTTTAATCCTTTTTATCTGACTTTTACATTATTCATTATTAAATTTTATGAACAAATTTTAAAATTTTCATTTAAAACGATATCGTGAATTATTGTTTAATATATTAAAAAATTTCATAATTAAATAAAATTGATTCTATAAATTGTATCTTATTTGTTTCATCTGATAAATTGAATATTTTACCTAAATTCAAATTCTGCAGTTGAATTGTCGTATGTTTTAATACGGACCCTTTTTTAGAATTTGTTGTAGATTAAAGGTTAATTAAAGGTAAAAATTCAATGATTCTGCTGATGCAATTTACAAAACCTACTTTGGACATTAGAAAAAAACTAATGAGTTAGTTAATTATTTTCTGAAATTTTTTTATCAATTTTGTTTTGAAAAATTTTAAAAACACTAAATTTACTTAAAAGTTTTGAAAAAAATATTATTTAAATTAAAATCATGAAATGAAATCGGCTTCTTTATTTAAAATATAATCAAAAAAATTTAATTTACTTAAGCCTATTTAAAATATGATCAATGTTGCATAAAATCGACTTGCCTCAATATTTTAATAAATTTCTATTTTAAAAATAATTTGTATCAATGGATTTAAAAAACAACAATAATTTAATATTCGTTCTTTGAGATTAAAAAAAACTTTACCTAGTTGGAGAAGTTTTTTTCTAAATTTAATTTTTAATAATTTTAATGATCATGATTTTTATAAGAATGAAATAAAATTTCATCAATTATCTATTATTCACTTAAAAATGTTATTAAATAATTTAAGTGTGAATTCAGAAATACTGAATGGTAAAAAATTGTCAAATTTTTACTTCAACTGTTCTATTTCCTATACCAGTTTGTTCCAAGTCCAAAACTTCCAATGCTTGATTATTGCAAATAGCTGATGTAATTAAAAAACCGCAATTGTCGTCTAAATTATTAAAGTCTAGATGTAAATATTTTAAATTCTTCGCCGCATTAACTCCCAACAAAATTCTACTCCATCCTTTGCTAGTAATTTTTTTATTGGAACTTAATATTATTTCCTGCAAGCCTAAAATAATTTATTTAAAATTTAATAAAATTTTACAATAATTTTTACCTTTTTTACTATCAATAGGATTTATCAAATCTTTAATGTATTCGACACTCTGATCAGTTAAATTACAGTCTCCAATATCCAAAGACTTGAGATGGACCAAATTTGAGATTGAATAAAATAAAATGACAAGACCCTCATCCCCGATATCATTTGAATGAAGACTATTGAAAAAAAAATTAAAAAATTAAGTTTTTGTAGATATTTTTTACCATAATGTATCCAAAAGAGTCAAGTTGCCTAAGAGTGAAGTCACGATTCCAAGTTTGGTCGAAGTATCAATAAATTTTATATTAAAATTCAAATATTTTATAGACTTGCATTTTTTTAATAATTTAGCTAATTTTTCAAAATCTCTTCAATTAAAAAAATTAAAATAAAATATTAAAAAGTAAAAGAAAAAAGACACCAACTGGTCACTAATTGTGCATTTTCTGAAGCTAGCACCCCATATTTTATCGCTAATTGCTGAAATATGCTGACACACATTAGCCGTCTTGTAAGGGCTTAAATGCTCTTCTATAATTTCTATTGAATCCTGATTACAAAACATTTTTCTAAACGAAACTTTTCTCTAATTGCTACTGACAATTTTTTATTCAAGTTTGTCTTCGTTCAAGACATTTTAAAATATTTAATTAGTTTATCTAAAAAAATGCTTGATTAATTAAAATTCAAATTTGAATAGATAGTCAAAGAAAATTTTAATTAGAATAATTCAAATTCAAAACTCAGGTAATTAGAGTTTCAAACCAGCTCCAAGTATAGGGATTTTTATTTTCATGCCCAACAATAAATTTGAATAGTGTCACATATTTAAATATTTAAAACTCTTCTAAACGCGATCTATTATTTTGAAAAAATACAAAATGAATGTTGCCAGAAGTTTAAACTAAAGGGTTTAAGTATCAAAAGAAAATCAATTAAAAATACATTTGGGCCATGAATCTTTAATTTATCAAAAAAAAATTGTTCATTTCCCTCGAAAGAGTAACATTAGTAGAATGTTATGCAATATTTTGAAAAATTAGAATTAAAATTTCTCCTGGTTTTATTAAATTTTTTTATATCAGAATTTATAAGCGTTACCAGGAGAAACGAATTAGTAATATTTCTAATTATTTTTAAAAAAGCTTAAATTTGAAATTTGACTTCTCTAAAAGATAAATTTTAAAGATTTGTTTTTAATCTTTCTAATCTTTTAAAATGTTTTTTTATATGTTGAATATAAGTTTTAGCAAAGACGAAGTTCTTCACAGAAAACACATAACGAGTGATTCATAATGTATTGCAAAATCTTTATGCCCACCTTAAAATATAAATGGATAATCAAAAAAGGTTAAAATTTTGCATCAAGTTCTTCTATTTTTTTATTTTACGTTTTGTTTTAAGTAAGTATTCTTTTACCAAGTTCTAGGCAAAAAACACACCCGATGTCCTCGACCTAAATTTATTTTTTTTATAAAAAAATAGCAAAATTCAAAAACTTTAAAAATTTAGCTACTCAAAAATATATTATACATTAGATTTTCAAATTTTATTTTTAAAAAAAATGAGAAGATTTACCCCTTTTAAAATGATAGATGAGCGCTTTTGCAAGGAATCAGATTCAGTCATTACAAAATTTTCAAAAATTTGTAATTTTTGAAGTTTAATTTAAATTACCAAGTTGGCACAAAATTTTAAAAAGTATTAGATTCATTTAAAATGTCTCAGATTATCTTCTATTTTATGCAACTTTTTTGTCTTTTTTTTAATGATTTAATGAATAGATATTTTTGACTGAAAATTTTTAAGATAAGATTTGAATATTCAAGTTGATGAAAAGATTCAATGAAAAAGAGAATTTGAAATCCAATTTATAAATGATCTAAATTGGAAAGACAAAGTCAACAAAAAATATGAAGCCAGAATGCTTAATTTGGCAGTTAGTGTCAAAAAATAAAGTATTAAATGGTAACAAAACCTTACTCTGCAAACATACATAAAGCAAGACATAATTAAAATAAATTAAAAAATAAATCAATTAAAGTTTAATGATTTTTTGTTTTTAAATTTAATTAATTATATATTAAAAGAATGGTTGTTTTTAACTCAAGTCAAGTCATTTTCTTAGATTTTTTTTCAATTCTCAAGATTGCTGTTTTTTATTTTTTTAAAAAATTTTAAATCATAACTTTGACATTAATATATATTGATCTTTGGAATTTAAAATACGAAACTATGGACTTCGATAAATCCAAAGGTTAATATGATAATCATTTCTATTCAAATCTCAAAAATCTTTTTTTTTATTTAAATTTTTTTCCTGCAACTAACTTATTTTTGAAATTGATAAACTAATAAAAATTAGACAATTAAAATTAAATTTAGATTTATTTATAATTTTCATTAAAATACTTACTTATTTGTATATGAAAAAATGAAATATATCCAGACAGAAAACTTTATTTCGCCACTTTTTATCAAAATAGAAAAAAATATTTAATAAACTTTTTCTCGTGTGTTTATCTGTCAAGTCACACTGTTAGTCCTTCCCCTCTCATTTTTTCATCCGGACTTGGGACCGGCAACGGTATGATTGCAACTCAACAGTCAGCAGCCAAAGTTACATATGGGACGTTCATCATAAACAGCGCCACTCATCCGAGCACTTAATGGCTGCGAACTCGGCAACTATTTAGACTAGCTTGGAACCACAAACCAAGCGTATCTATATCTGGATACAAGCTTATCCAAACTAAAGACACTTTACTTTTTTCACTAAGGCTTTTTGGACCCAACAGACTATCATCAGCTCTAGCTTGCAAGCCTCCTCATCCCGGCATCTATGCGCCTGCGTCATCATCACCCCTCCTCTTTTTTCACCCGGGCTTGGGACCGGCCATGTGGGCAGAGTTAATAACAATGATTCTTTCTATTTTTTTTACTTTGAACTGTTTTTTGTTTACTTTATGTTTCGAAATTTTCTAAAATAAATTTATCAGCTAACATAAACTTTTTATCACTCAAATCAAGTCTATTCAATAACCCAGAGTTGCTTAAAAATTCAAGTCCAAGTCATTAAAATATAATTTCAAATCCAGACTTTTAAATTTAAAAAAAAAAGAACGAGCATGAATTTTTTGCCGCTCCAGGTAGTTATTGTTGCGGCAAATTGTTCCTTTTACCGTTCCAGGTAGTTAATGTGGTGGTCTAGTCACAAAAATTAAAGTCCAAGTCTGGACTTGCGTACTGCAACAATCAATTTTGTCAGATATTATTTTTATTTTCCTGTCGGACTAAAATTTGGGTGTTTTATTTTAACTTAACTTGATATTTGAAAAGTTAAGTATTTTAATTTTATTCCAAAAATGAAAGACGAAATTTAACCACTAATTAAGGTAAAATTTTGTCAAAAACCTAGCAGAAAAACAGCAATTTAGATGAAATATTTACATTTTTTATTGTTTTAAATCAAACGAAATTTGTTTTCGATCACGAAATAATAACAGTGATGAAACCAAATTTTTATTCAATTTAAAATTTTACTTATACCCAGACTATTCAACGAAATTATTTTGAGTATGAGTGAGTTAAATATCTAAGAAATTTTTGCGAAACTTCACAATGGAATTGAATATTTATGAAAAGTCAAAAGTGTGTATTAAGATTCTTTGCAGATTTTAATATTGGGCAAAATAATTAAAGTTGATATTATGTTTGTTTGTATTTTTTCCATGACTATTATTAATTTTCGGAATGCTTAAAACTTTTTAATCTTATAGAATTTCGTAAAGTTAAATTTCAAAAAGGAATTTCATATTCATTTGAAAAACAATTATACGAAATTCATATTTTTACTGTTTTTGAATTATTCACTGTTTTTATATAAATACAATTAATACTAGAATAAAAGTAAAAAAAAATTTTTTTTAAAAATCACCCTATTCTGAAAAAAATGATTTTATTCAGACTTTTAGCTTTAAAGTTTTTAAATTTTTACCTGAATGGACTTTTACTGTTAATTGTACAAACAAATCTTTTTTATTCATATCTACTTGAGTTTGATCACAATGCACCAGCTGATGTCCTTGATAATTTAAACTCAGATAATAAAATTATATCAAAAGGTTATGCAGAGGATTTATTAGAAAGTCAGAAGTGGACTGATGGTATCGTGCCGTATGTCATTGACAAATCCTTTTCAGCATCTAACACTTCAGTTATTCTATCTGGCATGAGAGAAATTGAGGACTCAACGAGAACAAATGGTAAAGATTGCATTAAATTTGTCCAAAGAACAACAGAAACTACATATCTTAGAATTTTCAATGGGGATGGATGTTGGTCATATGTTGGAAAACGATTTACTGGTGCTCAGAATCTTTCTTTAAAAATTCCGACTAGTCAGAGCCGTGGGTCATGTATATCCTCCTATATTGTTATTCATGAATTGCTTCATGCACTTGGTTTTTGGCATGAACATCAAAGATCTGATAGAGATAAATATGTTAAAATTATTTGGGATAAAATTGATAAAAGTGCTATCAATAATTTTCAGATTATATCCAGAGGATTAGATCTTGGTTTTGGCTATGACTATGATTCCATAATGCACTATGAACCAAATGCTTTATCAATTGATGGTTCGCCAACTATAGTTCCATTGCAAGGTAGACTTGGAAGAAACAGACAGCTGACAAAAACAGATGTAGCTGAGGTAAGAAAATTCTACAGATGTGAAATTAAAACTCCTTTTCCTACGACTACTACTACAACTGGAGTAAATCCTTGCAGATCTAATCCATGTCAAAATGGTGGTACCTGTCGAACAGATGGTACAGGATATTTGTGCAACTGTACCTCTGGTTGTACAGGATCAAATTGTGCTCAATGTATAATTGAATCTACTTCAACTAGTCGTGTCTCTACACGATTCCCTTCAGTTACAGATTTTAACAATGCAGCTTGTGAATATTATAAATCCTTAAATTTATGCAACAGTAACTCTTACATTGATTCAAGACCTATCAAAGAAGCATGTCCAGTAAGCTGCAATCCGCAAACAGTTTCTCCAACAACTTCAATTCCACCAGAACAAGATTTTAACAAAGAAGCATGTGAATACTTCAGAAGTCTAGATTTTTGTGAAACAAACAGTTTAATTGGAAATTTGACCATAAAAAAAGCTTGCCCAATTACCTGCAATTGTTTTGATGACATTTCAGATAATTGTGCAATGTGGACAAATCATTGTTCACTTCTAAACACACTTCAAAACAATCCATGTAAAAAAACGTGCTCAGCATGCTAAATTTTTTTATTTTAAACTTAATAATTTTTGCTAATTAATTTTCAAATTTTTAATAAAATTTAATTTTGTGAAAAAATTTTCCGATTTTTTTCAATTTTTATTAATTATTCCAAGATTTCCAAATTTAGTATAATTTCCAATCTTTTCAATTTGTTAAAATAAACAACATTGTAGATAAATTCTAAAAAATGTAAAAACATTTTAAAAGATAAAAATTCAAAAATATCTTCGTAATAAACTTATTTTAAATACGTTTAGAAAAAAATTTTTTAGTCTTTATTATATTCAATAATAAAATGAATTTTAAGGATGATTTTGAAGAATACTTCAGTCAAATCAAGGATAATTAATCGATTATTCGTTTATACCTTTTTCTTGTTCTACGCAAACATTTTTGTCAGACCTAAAAATAACCCAGAACAATATACTACAACTTCAGCCAAGTTTGGAATGGATCTTTAGAGGAAGTCTGCGACTAAAGCGGAATTCGGTCATGTAATTGGAACTTTATTAGTTTTTAACCTAGAAATTTCCTCTCTAAAACTTAAACAGACTTAAATTTTTGTAATCTTTACTTTTTTATTTATTTTAAACTTTAATTCCTAAATTTACATTTTTTTTACTTAACTCATAATAATTTAATTTTCATTTTTTTTTAATTCGTAAGGCTGAAAAGAAGGGTAATACCCATTCTACACAGCCTGAAAGTTATCCTCAAACTATTTAATTAAATTAAAAAAAAAATTTAAGATTTGTTGCACCTGACCTTAGGTCGTATTTTTGAACAAAAAGTTACCAAGAGAAAAGTGGGATTTTATTTGGAATAATATTTTTGATTCTTATCTCAAGAGGCTCAAAAAAAATATCTGTTTTATTATGTTCATTCATTTTATTTAAATATTTTTTTAAAATATGAATAAATTTTTTAGTATTTCTGAACAATTGGTCGGGAAAAGATTAAAAAATAGAATTTTCTGTTATACATTAATAACTTTTTTAAATTTTAAAAATTATAGCATCAACGATTCAAATAACAATATATAAAAAAGATAAATTTTTTAAATACAGGCACATAATAATTAAAAAATAAAATTAAAAAAAATATAAAGTAAAATCAATTTAAATAAAATATAGAAAAAAATTAAAATAAATTGTAATAAATAAATAAATAATAATTAAGTAGATACTTTTTAAAGGCTAATTTAGAGATTTTAAAATAATCTAATCAATAATTAGATTTAAACTTTTAAGTAAGCTTCTAGACTTCTCACTCGTTTCTTTTTGCTCCATACAATTGTCATTTAAAATCAAGCACCTGTAATATCTGAAGTTTTATAAAAAAAAACACATGAAGTCTATTAAAAACATTTTAATTGAAAATAAACTGGACATTAGGAAAATACCAAAAAATTTACTGCAGAACTTTGAACTTTTCTTTAATTATGATAATTTCTTTATTGAATAAGGGTTTCTTCATCGACATGTTGGGCATTCCTTCTTTCTGCTGTCCCTCCATCTTCTAAGTAGTCCTTGCTCACACTGGCAACATATGTAGTGAAGACATTGCTTCAATCTTTCACCGGTCTTAGGCATTAAACAAATTGCACATTCCAAACATCATGATTTTGATCTTTTGCATCGCCACTTAAGTCAAATTTTCTCAGCACAATTTCTGGCTTCTTCGAATATTTATCTATATGCACGGCATATTTATTAGGTTTAGCTTCTATATTTTCCTTACAAAAAGGGTATTCAACCAACGTCACAACTTACAAGACATTCTTTAAGGTGGCTTGCTTGGTTCCTCTACTGTATTACGACACCGCAATTGTCGCATACCATTTATTTACACGTTTTCAAGTGAAGTTTGTATCCGATAAGGTTTAATTTTTTTTCACAAAAACCACATTCCACTTTTATTTCATTTGCTTCGTTCTCTTATCACACATATTTCCCAATGTTGCCATATTTGATGGGTACTTCTCCGTATATTGAACACTTTTTTTCCTTGTTCATTATTTCTCTTGGGAACTTCTAAATACATCGCCAGTAAAGCGAAATTTCCGAACCACTCTTGTGGAAAAGTTTTTCCAGCCACCTCCAACAGGTCAGTCATCTTGCACATTCCATATAACCATTTTTTGGGATTTGCAATTTCTTTACAAATCGATTGCCATAAATCTATACTGACTGGCTTCCGGATGACATTGTGGGCAGCTGTTTCCAAAGAAATTTTTTAATTTTCATACTTGATTTCCATTTTTTTTTAATTTTTAAATTTATCAATGATCCTTCACAATCAGCATCCTTTTTAAGTCACAAAATAATTTGAAATTTTTTTTAAAGTCATGACTTGAGTTGACTTAACTCTGTGACTTTAAAACATTTATGGCATAAATTTAAATTCCATTCGTAGAACTTTAGTTCGATGCTATATTAAATTAAGATTTTAAAAAAATATCTATTATTTAAATCAAATTTAATGGAAATTATTGAATAAGATATTAAAATTTATATTAATAATCTTAATTGTGAAATTATGCTAAGATTTTCTGAGTAAACTTTTTTTATCAATAAAGGATGAAATAAAATAATGTTGTGACAAAAGACTCTACTTAATTAAACAACTTTCAAGTATTTAGGCTAAAAATTTAAGTTAATCTCCATTCAACTCAATCTTTAGTTGGATAGTTTAGGTTTTTATTTCCATTTCTGAAGTCATTCTCAGAAAGGCAATTTGAAGTTTACGATCAATTTAATTGATTGAAATTAATTGAAAAAGATTTAACAACTGTCTTTCTCTTACTATTAAAAATAAATTGTTAGGCCTTTATTTAAATTAAATAAATCACTAATTTGAAATTAAAATTTGAATTTAGAAAAAAATTTGAATTATTGTATCAATTATTAATATCTGGATCGAAACCATCAAGCAAGCTTTCACAAAATTGACTGCTCCAGCTCCATCGGCTCAAAAATCAACTGCTAAATCCACTTCAAGATTGAGCCGAACAGTACCAAGCGAACCCTTTTAGCCGTACCAGGTGAACCTTACTAGGCGTACCGTACCAGGCTATTTATACCCTGTTAAAAAAACTAAATTAATTTTGAAAGAGTCTGAGACGAATCTTTTTTTTTTCAAAATAAATATTTAATAAACTTTTTCTCGTGTGTTTATCTGTCAAGTCACACTGTTAGTCCTTCCCCTCTCATTTTTTCATCCGGACTTGGGACCGGCAACGGTATGATTGCAACTCAACAGTCAGCAGCCAAAGTTACATATGGGACGTTCATCATAAACAGCGCCACTCATCCGAGCACTTAATGGCTGCGAACTCGGCAACTATTTAGACTAGCTTGGAACCACAAACCAAGCGTATCTATATCTGGATACAAGCTTATCCAAACTAAAGACACTTTACTTTTTTCACTAAGGCTTTTTGGACCCAACAGACTATCATCAGCTCTAGCTTGCAAGCCTCCTCATCCCGGCCTCTATGCGCCTGCGTCATCATCACCCCTCCTCTTTTTTCACCCGGGCTTGGGGCCGGCCATGTGGGCAGAGTTAATAACAATGATTCTTTCTATTTTTTTTCCTATTAAGTGTTCTTTGGTTACTTAATTATTCGAAATTTTCTAAAATAAGTTTTTTTTTAAATTGAAAATCTGACTGAATAATTTCTTTGATACCAGGCTATTTATACCCTGTTAAAAAAACTAAATTAATTTTGAAAGAGTCTGAGACGAATCTTTTTTTTTTCAAAATAAATATTTAATAAACTTAAAAACTTTAAAAACCCAAAAAAATAATACGAAAACTCAGTGACAATTCATTGAGTGATGCAGGGCCAATATAATATAAGAATGCGACGAATTTGTTAATAAACCTTAAAAAGGTCGCCCAAGGAATTAGCTGGATTAGATGGAAATTGGTTTTCCTTAAATTAGATTTTAATTTAATTATTTTGTTAATTTAATTTTAAATTTTTTTTATATATAATTTTATAAATATTATTTGAAAAAATTATTTAACAAATTTATTTAATTTTTTTCCACCACAAAAAAATTTGTGTTCACCATTTATTTCGTTCACTGTGTACGAATTATTTTTCTTTTATACTTTTACGAATTATTATTTTAACATTTTATATTTTTATTATGGATTTAATAAATAAAGTGTTAATCAGTCTCATAAGGCATGGGCACTTGCCTGTTGATTTACCTTGAAATTGAAATTGTTGTACAGTGGTGTTCCGGATTTAGTAATTTACGATAATTTTTCTAAAAATTGTAAATTTACCAAATTTTACGTAAAATATTGTAAATTTACGTCAATTTACGTAAATATATGTAAAAAAAATGTCCAAAAAATTGAAATAATTTGGCACTTTTTTAAAAAAATGAATTTTTTCCCATTTTTTACCATTTTATCCTTTAATATTTATTTTATCCTTTAATATTTATTTATTTTCCGAAAAATATTCAAAAAAATTTGATTGAATTAAATTTTATGCGGCTTATTTGAGATATTTTTTCATCTCAAATGAATTCGATAAGATTCACATATAAATAAATAATTGAAATGTTGTTTATTTTGTTAATTGTTTATTTTTATTTTTTCCATTATTTGTAGTTAACCATATGATTTTTAAATCTATCAAAAGTCATCAACCAAACACGATCCTTAAATACATAGAGTTATTAGACAGAATTTTTCCAAACAATAAAGATGAAGGAAAATTATTTTATAGTAATATTTTGTCAGATTTGGAAAATCTCATTCTAAAAAGATATTTAAGGCAATGAAACTTGATAACCTAAAGATGACTAGGGTTCAAACTATTCAATAGGATGAAAAAATAGTAAAAAAAATTAATAAATTTATTTTGTTTATTTTTCAGTATTTTTCAGCGCAAAGTAAATTGGTTTCGTAGTTACATTGGAATTAGATTAAATTTATTTATTTATTAAATTCATATAAACACCAATTCAGGCGATGCATTAAAGAATAAATTAAAGTAGTTTTAAATTGAAATTAATAAAAAATAAAAAAAGTGAATAAAATTTTAGGAATTGAATAATTAGATAAATTGTCCGTTTCTGACAATTTATAATACGGTATTCAAAATTATGCATGTTACATGATTTATACACTTTAAAAAAGTAAAAATAAAAAATTTTTTTTTGAAATTTTGTCCAAAATTCTATAAAATAAAGAAAAACAATTAAATCAGGTTTTTTTTCAAATTATTTTTTATTTATTATAAGAAAGCAGTTTTTTAAACAACATGTTTTTGTTCAGACATTTAGCTCTAAAGTTTTTAAATTTTTACCTGAATGGACTTTTACTGTTAATTGTACAAACAAATCTTTTTTATTCATATCAACTTGAGTTTGATCACAATGCACCAGCTGATGTCTTTGAAAATATGGATTCAAATAAAAGAATTCTTTCGAGGGGTTATGCTCAAGATTTATTAGAAAGTCAAAAGTGGACAAATGGCATCGTACCTTACATCATTGACAAGTCGTATTCAGCTTATTCTTATTTAATTATTCTATCTGGCATGAGAGAAATTGAGGACTCAACGAGAACAAATGGTAAAGATTGCATTAAATTTGTCCAAAGAACAACAGAAACTACATATCTTAGAATTTTCAATGGGGATGGATGTTGGTCATATGTTGGAAAACGATTTACTGGTGCTCAGAATCTTTCTTTAAAAATTCCGACTAAAGAAAGCCCTGGGTCATGCATAAATATCGATACTGTTATTCATGAATTGCTTCATGCACTTGGCTTTAATCATGAACATCAAAGATCTGATAGAGATAAATATGTTAAAATTATTTGGGATAAAATTTATAAAAATGCCACCAGACAATTTCAGGTTTTATCAAATGGACTAGATCTTGGTTTTGGCTATGACTATAATTCAATAATGCACTACCTACCAGATGCTTTTTCGATCGATGGTTCGCCAACTATAGTTCCATTGCAAAGCGGTCTTCACCAAAACAGACAGCTGACACAAAAAGATGTAGCTGAGGTAAGAAAATTCTACAGATGTGAAATTAATACTTCTACTACTAAAAAAACCTCTATGACTCCTTCTAGGACTGCAACAAATCCTTGCAGATCTAATCCATGTCAAAATGGTGGTACCTGTCGAACAGATGGTACAGGATATTTGTGCAACTGTACCTCTGGTTGTACAGGATCAAATTGTGCCCAATGTATAGTTCAATCTACTTCAACTATCTCTTCATATGCAGATTTTAACAATGCAGCTTGTGAATATTATAAATCCTTAAATTTATGCAATAATAGATCATATATTGGTTCAAGACCTATCAAAGAAGCATGTCCAGTAAGCTGCAATCCGCAAACAGTTTCTCCAACAACTTCAATTCCACCAGAACAAGATTTTAACAAAGAAGCATGTGAATACTTCAGAAGTCTAGATTTATGTGGTACAAACAGTTTAATTGGAAATTTGACCATAAAACAAGCTTGCCCAATTACCTGCAATTGTTTTGATGACATTTCAGATAGTTGTGCAATGTGGACAAATCATTGTTCACTTCTAAACACACTTCAAAACAATCCATGTAAAAAAACATGCTTGGCATGCTAAATTTTTTTAATTTTTGAATTTATTTTTATTTAAAAATATAATTTTTCAAAAATTTTCACAGTTTTTAAAAAAATCTAATTTTTTGCATTTTTTTTCGTATCATTAATTGATACAATTATTTTTAAATAAAACATTTTCATTTTAGATTAAAATGTTATTTTTAAGTTGATTAAGTGCTTGATTTGTAGATTTTTTGGGTTTAGTGAAGTCAAAATTTGGGACAAAGAACAAAAACAAAAATTTTAAAATGAAATAACTTTTTACTATGAGTTTAAAAATTTTTCTGCAAAATGAAAAGAATCGTTTATGTGAATTTTTAATTTAGTTTTTTTTAATAATTGTAATATGTGGGAATTTTATCTAATTTTTTAAGAAGAAAACAAAAATTTGTATTTTTATTCAAGTTTTTAAGTATCCGAACTAAATTTATCTTTAAAGAATACCTTAATTTTTTGAAATTTTTCTGAGCAACGGTACAGACTTTTAATATTGCTTTTTAACTCTTTTTTCTTCTCTTGATTATCAACTGAGAATACAGAATGTGTTTAGAATAAAAAAATCATCCCATTTTTGATTGAAAGATTAATTTTTGTTTGTAAATACTTTTAGCAAAAATAATAATAAATAGGTAAGTGTGTGCAAAAACAAAAAGACAATAAAAGTCTTTCACTGTTTTCGTAGAGTGTTATACTTGAAATTGATCCAGTTTATTTTCTTCACTTTTTACCTTTTGAAAAATGTTTATTTAATTTGAAAGCAGTTGTTGTCACTTAAGGACTTTAACAAATATGATATGTAACCAGTAAGAATGTCAATGATGATGATGTTGCAAAAATTTCTTTTTTTTAAGATTTTTTTATTAAAAAAGACTAATTATTTAATGTAACTTTTTTATACGATATTTTTTATCTAGTGCAATTGAATTAGATAAATTGAAGAAGAAAAATATCCGAGTGTCGCTTCTTTTTTCTCGATCCATGCATCCAATTTCGATTTAAAAATATTCAACTTTTTTGCGCTAAACGATACTTCTTTTATTCATTCCATATATTTGAGACTCTATTAGCGAAGAAGTGAAACCTTGAAGGTCAGTTTTCACCTGTTCACGGCCCATAGATTACCCCTTTTTTAAACTCGACAAGTTCTCCTCGAGATCTTCTCGAAATTAAGTCTGTCAGACCAAATTCACGTAAGCGTATCGGATAAGCTTTATACATAGAACTAACTTATTTGCTCTACGTTGGATCTTTTCGATCATTTAAATAATATATTAATAATAATAATAAGGTCAGAGAATAAAGATGACAATCAATCATCTTTAAACGGAGCAAAATGATTAGTTGCGCTATAGTAACCTGTAAAGTCTTTTCTTAACAAAAAATAATTGTCTAGTTTATTTTTAAATCCGTTTAGAGAGCATTGTGAAGTTTTGTTCAAATGGTTCAAAAAGTTTAAGAAAAAAGTTCTAAATTGAAATTTTTCGATGAATTAAAAAAATTTGCTCCTGTAAAATATGTAACAATGTGTAACAAAAGTTGTTACACCAAGTAGCCTTGAAAATAAATTCTGAAAGTTTTCTTTAAATTAATCATCTACTTTTAAAATCAATCGAATTTAAGACAATTTATTTGTCTTTGTAAAAAAAGAAGTTTTATTTGCAATATTTTAAAATTTTTTTTAGTGTTTAATTTTAAATTTCGAAATTTTTATTTCAAAACCAACTTAACATTCATTCAGTTATTTTGGAAAATCAATAATTGGTTAATTGAAATTTTTTTTTTTGTTTTTTTTTTAGCAGGTCCTGTAACATTTTTTGTTACATCATGTGCTAAATTTTATTTTATCACTTCATTCCATTCAAAACATATACGAATTTAAGATTTTGAACTGAACTTTTTGAACGAAACTTCACAATGCTCGTTTAGAGTTGTTTGTTCCATCACCTCTCTTGGTAATCTGTTCCATTCATTTGTTACTCCGTTTGTAAAAAATTTTAATCTCGTATTACAATTTCTAGCCAGTTGATTCTCAAAACCAAAACCACGACTTCTTGTTTCATAATGTTCTGTCATTTTAGCCAACGGATAATGCCACTCAACCTTGTCAAAGTTTTTAACAATTTTAAATTGTTCTATCAAATCAGCCCTTAGCCTTCTTTCTTCAAGCGTGGTAAGTTTTAAATTGCAGAGGCGCTCTTTATAGCCTAAGCTCATAAACTCTCCAATTAATTTAGTTGCCCTTCTTTGTACACCTTCTATACTCACTATGTCTTTTTTCAACCTTGCTGGCTTGCTTGGGAGACGACTTACTAAGGAAGCTGATGTCTATGAGGAATAATGGCCTCGTTACATCGGGGCTCCGGGACTTCCAGGTCCACCAGGATACTTCCATGCCTCGAGCCTGTTCTTGAACTGGTTTACAGTCGAGACTATCTCAGGTAGCTTTTTCGACTCTCTGATGACGCGATTCGTGAAAAAGCTTTCTTTCTGGGTGCAGTTGGTAGGTGTTTGGACTGAGAGACGCCTCTTTTTTCCTCTAATACGCTGGTCTGGTTTGGGTTGTGGTTTTGGTTGCTAATCTTTGTACTTTCTCAAGAATGTTGCTCTCCCTGATAGTGTAGGGGGACCAGACCAAAGCTGCATACTGCTGCAAGTGGAACCTGGCATATGCGCAGTATAAGCATAGTAAAATTTTTGAACAATTTCAAGCGCTCAATCTTACTCAAACATTTTTAGATGCGCAATTAAATTTCATCGCAGATTTTTAATTTTTTTAATATTTCAAAGCTTTATTTTTAAACTTTTGAAAAAGGATTGTAATTTCTAAAAATGCAATGAAATTTAATTGCGCATTTAAAAATTTTTGAGCAAAATTGAGCGCTTGAAATTTGATAGGTATTGTCAAAAAAAAAAATTTTGATCTCACCCCCCTCAAAGATAGAAAAAAAAACAAAAGTTAGTTACCTTTGAGCTAAAATATCTCATGTTCTAATAGACATAACCTTATTAATATATATATTCTGAAAGCAAATAGTCTCATCAACAAAATGGTGTATTAATTTAATCTATTATTTTACCAATAGATCGATATTTTGGCAAAAAATGGTAAAAAAATGGTATTTTTTCACTATTTTTGTATCTAGTCCGCGGTTTACCCCCCGACCCCTACTTTTTTATACAGATTCTGAAACTAGAGAAAATTCTGAACAAAATGTTGGGAACACTTTTTTTATTTATTGAATTTAAAGCCAAAAAAAAATTAGAAAACTAATTATTTAACAAAAATTAAATTAAGTATTGAAAACATTTTACTAATTTGACATTTAATTTACATAATAAAAAATTATGATTATTCAAAAATTAGATTCAAACTCATTTTATTCAATTTTTTTTTGGCTTTAAATTCAATAAATAAAAAAAGTGTTCCCAACATTTTGTTCAGAATTTTCTCTAGTTTCAGAATCTGTATAAAAAAGTAGGGGTCGGGGGGTAAACCGCGGACTAGATACAAAAATAGTGAAAAAATACCATTTTTTTACCATTTTTTGCCAAAATATCGATCTATTGGTAAAATAATAGATTAAATTAATACACCATTTTGTTGATGAGACTATTTGCTTTCAGAATATATATATATTAATAAGGTTATGTCTATTAGAACATGAGATATTTTAGCTCAAAGGTAACTTTTGTTTTTTTTTCTATCTTTGAGGGGGGTGAGATCAAAATTTTTTTTTTTGACAATACCTAAAAAATCATTTTTTCTAGGTTTTCAAGTATGCAGATTAATATTTTAAAGTCGGTTTGCCAAAATTCAGATAGTGCTGTAGTTTTGCTCCGCGCGAACCTTATATTTAGCTAATGTTTAATTTTCTCTCAATTAAAATTAAGCTTTGAATAAATTTATACAAATGATAAATATTTATCGTTAAGATTTTAATTATTCAAGTCATTTGACTCGTTTTGCTACTTGTGGTCTTAAGTTTTTAATCTGTATTGAACTGACTTATACATATCCATGATTTAAGGTTAACAATTAAGCTAAAAATTCAATGCTTGATATAAAAAAAATTGAAAACTTTTGTATTCAATCTAATGATCATAAAATATTGAGAAACGAAAAGGAGTATAAAAGAAAATTTAAAATCTATCATCTTCTCCTTTACTAACCTTCAACAGTCTCAAATATAAAAAGTTACTCTTGAACATTTCCCAAATAAAATTTTTGTAAAATAAAAAAAAAATGTCAAAAATTCAAAAAATTTATTAAATAAACATAAATAAAAAATAATTAATTTTTGATTATTTATAACGGAAAATTATTTTTATTAAACTAATTTCTAAATTTTTTTCTTCATATTTCTATTATTGTACAACAGTTGAAACGGCTTAATACAACACTTGATCACAGATGAGCGAACTGACGAAGTGGTGCTCGCCAGACTAATATTCCTGAACGATTGACTCTCAGAATAGATGAGCGACTCTCGGTCGATTTTTTTCATCGATTCCAGAGTCGATATTCTGGTCAAATTTTCACTCTCATTATTCTGACAGTCGCTTAGAAAATTGACTTTGACACTTTTGACCGGGGTGGACGTCAAGCCTTGTCGGGCCTCGACCAGAGTGTCGTCCTTGAAGCCAACATTGGCCGACTGATACTCGTGGTTGTCAATGGTTCTGGGCCCAGGCAGGTCATACTCATTTTCGTCGTCAAACTGGGCCGACGATGAAAAGTAGTCTGATATTTTGTTGCTATCTTTGGACAGCAGCTTCATCAGCTTGTTGCTATTGGCCTCCAGGTCGATCAGAATATTTTCAAAGTAAGAGTTGTCTATCATTTTGGGTGTGGATGTTTTTTGGCAGTGTTTGACTGGAGTTGACGATTCTTTGGGCTCGAAAATTGTCTGATTTTCGGACACTTCATTTTTGTGATTTATCACTAGGAATTGGTCTTTGAGCGAGTCTGTGTTGCAAAATTTGTCCGAAAAATGACTAGGGCTGGATATGCTTGATAGGGTGTTCATTTTTGGGTCTTTGATTTTGAGCTCGTTTAGCTTGCCGGGCAAGGTCTTGTATGGATAGAAAATTGAGTTGAAGTCATACTTGGGCCTTGGTTTGCGGCTGTGTTGGCTGGCCTTGACCGGAGTTAGATTGAAAGCCATATTTTTGAATTTGGAGCTGCGGCAACTGGTGCAAGTGCTGAATTTGGCCGAGTATTCGTCAGTAGTGGTGGTGGTGGTGGTGGTGGTCTGTTTGGCGACTATTTGATAGCCAAAGTTTCGGTTGGAATTTTTGCGCACGCGAATCGACTTGAATTTGATGGGGTACTGGCAGCTTGAATGGTAGGACGAGGTTGGATAGGTGAAAGTGCTCGATTGGGTGAAGCTGGAACACGAGCTCGTCGAAATCGAGTCCAAGTCGCTGTGTTTGGTCTTGGGGCGGCTTTTGCGACACATTTTTTTTGTTGAGCGATTTTTTTTAGATTTTTTGGCAGTCGAGTTCAAGCATGGCACAAAGTCAACAGACCGGTAGTCCAGGTCCCGTGTGCACAGTGTTGACATCGATGAGGAGATGTTCAAGTTTTTGAGTGAGTTGCGGCAAGCGTTCAGTGCTGTTTGCAGGTCGAATAGTTCGCATTTCATTTCATTCTAGGAAAAAAAATTTTTAATTTTTTTAAAATTAAATAAAATTTTTTTTTTTAAATTTAAATAAAAAATATTTTTTAAATTTAAATAGAAAATATTTTTTTCAATTTAAATTTTTTTTTGTTTAATATCTAAAATATTTCATTAAATTTAAATAAAAAATATTTTTTTAAATTTAAATAAAAATATTTTTTTTAATTTAAATAAAAAATATTTTTTTCAATTTAATTTTTTTTTTGTTTAATATCTAAAATATTTCATTAAATTTAAATAAAAAAAAATTTTTTGCAATTTAAATAAAAAAATTTTTTAAATTTAAATTAAAAATATTTTTTTTTTGATTTAAATAAAAAATATTTTTTTCAATTTAAATCTTTTTTTGTTAAATATCTAAAATATTTCATTAAATTTAAATAAAAAATATTTTTTTCAATTTAAATCTTTTTTTGTTAAATATCTAAAATATTTCATTAAATTTAAATAAAAAAAATTTTATTAAATTTAAATTTTTTTTTGTTTAGTATCTAAAATATTTCATTAAATTTAAATAAAAAAATTTTTTTAAATTTAAATAAAAAAAATTTTTTTTAATTTAAATAAAAAATTTAAGAAAAAAAAATACCATTTCGTTCTGACATTCTTGGAGCAGATAGGTGATTTTTTTGGACGGACGCTTCTTTCGTTGAATTAGAGTCATTGTTGAACGAGGGAACAAAAGAACTCGACTAGCTTTGATATCAAGTTTTTTTATACAAAATAAAAACAAGACAAGCAAATAATTATAGTTGCACTAATTGCAATTATTGACTTTAATACACCTTTAATATCTAAATATTTTTTGATAGAGGAAAAAAAAAATTAGTTTTAATCCCACATTTTAATACCTTTGTTTGAGTCTAGTAGTTAACTTTTATTTTGATTAGATTCTAATTAAAGGTATGCTTAGTATTTACTTTTGCTTCTTTACTCATTAAGTTTTGTTTTAGCAGCTTTAATTGATAAATAGAAAAAATACGCAAAGATCAATGTTCAAAGACTTGCATTGCTGTTCCTGTGAGGTGTTGTTTGTTTCGACACCGCACGATTGTAAATTTATACAGCTTTAAAGGTATAATATAACCTGAATGAGTTGAGTCCGGAGAGAAAAGATTTTTTTAAGTTTTATCATTTATCGTGTTTTTATTACGCAAAATGATACAGCTGATATCTAAGTTGATATTTTTGCTTCCCAGCTGAGTGTTGTTGTATTTATTTTGCGTTGAGTATAAATTGTTGATATATGTTTGATTCAGCATTATTGTCAAAATTAATTATTCAATCAATTTGGCATTTAATTAGAAGCATTGATTGCACCAGAATTGAGCTCTTCGTCAAACCAGAACCATCAATTTTTTTTTTTCAATTTTATTACCTATTTGTAACCTTAAGATAAAAAAAAAATGAAATATTAAGAAAACATTGATTTAGATTTGAAAGCTAATAGGCTCGTTAGATTAAAGGTTGGCTGGCTAAAAAAATAAAAATAAATTTTTAACCAGATTATTTTATGAGAAAAGCCGGCAAGAAGCGGTATCAATCATTAAAATCAAATTATCGCTAATTTAAATAAAATGAATGTGACACTAAAATAAATTATTTTAAATAGTTTATTCAATAATTAGAACATTTGTGCCTCGGGGAATATCGCTTTTTCAGAGGCTTTGAAAAAAAAATTTTTTTTCAAGAAAGTCTTTTTCGAATTTTCAAGAGAAATGCGGCTTTAAAGCTTTGAGATTTATGTGAAAAATAAAAAGTTTTTTTTTTTAATTTTACATTTGATTTAACGCTATAAATTGGATTTAAAAAAAAATTGGAAAATAATTATTTTATTTTAATTTTTAAAAAAGCGATGCAGCTAATGTTCAAAATTCTTCTAAGTTGAAAAAAAAATTCGTTAAATAATTTTTATTTTAATAAAGAATTTTATTAATCTTTATAACAAAAAAAAAATTCTAATAAATAAAAATGAAAAAATTATGTCATTAAAAAATGTTCTTTTTTTTTACATCACTGAAATGAAAGGAATCTTTAATCAAAATTTAAATATGTTGAAAAGCTTCAAAATAATTTATAGGATTTGAAAATATTTGTATCGAAGCTAAAAAGAGCAATGTTAGACTAATCAAACAAATAAAAAATAAAAGTTTGTTAGATAGATTTGGCATCTTGAAGTTGATGATCAATTCAAAAAATCATTTCAATTCAAAAAGTTTATCCTTAGATATTAAAATAAATCTTTGATTTACAGTGGTGTTACGATAACTGTATTTTACTATTTTTTACTATATTTTTCGTAAAATATAGTAAAAAATAGTAAAAATCAAAATGTCCAAAAAAAACCGAAATTTTGACATTTTTTGAAAATTTTTGTTTTTTTTTTTAGTTTTTTATTTTTAAATAAAAAAAAAATTGTAAGTTTTACTTTTTTTTACCTTTTTTTACGTAAATTATGGTAAATTTTGATTAAAAAGAGAATATACATTTTTAACTGATTTTTTTATACAAAATATTTAATCGCTAATATTTATAAAATTTTAAAAAAACTTCTAAAATATAAAATAATGATTCGACCATCCATCTTCTTTCTCAATAACAATTTTAATTACCTTAGTTCAAATTGTTTATTAATTTAATTTTAAGCTGTGTTTTTATAGTTATAAAAATTCTTACTTTTTTTAAGTGATTTATATAATTCTGACACTTTTCGGGAGTTGATGTTTTTTAAAGCAAAGCATGTTACATTACAATTTTTAAAATTAAACCAAAGATTTATTTTAATATCCAAAGATAAATTTTTGAATTGAAATGATATTTTGAATTGATCATCAACTTCAAGATGCCATAGATTTTGGGACTTAGGGCTGAATAAATGGAAGGAATTGAACACAAAACAATACTTTTTTGACATGTCAGCTAATAAAAAAGGATTGTTATTATATCTTGAAATATTTTTCTAAATAAAAATATATGTAAAAGAAATATTCAAATTTTGTGTTGAAAAGTTCTGAGATGTGAGGAAGAATTTTAATATTGTTGAGAGTAGATTTTTGGCATGCGGAATGAGTTTTTTATTTGATAATAGTTTTTTGTAGGCACAACAATAATTAAAAGAAAATTCTTTTGATTTTGGCAAGGAGGCATTCTAGGAAGAGTTGATGACGTGTCTGAAAAAACCTTGGTACGTAGTGAAAAAAGAAAAGTATCCATCTATGGATACGCTTGGTTTGTGGTTCAAAACTAGTCAAAATAATAATTGAAAAAAAAACAAAAAAACGCATAATTCGACATTTTTCAAAAGGCGCTGGTGACCTGGATTTTTCCGTCACCCTAAATACCGAGACAAATATGGAAAGTACTCTTAATTTCCTTGCTTTTGGCTTTTACAGATCGAAAAAAGCTCAAAAATTGACAAAGTTATACCACTTCAAAGTAGGTGACTCTGATCAAAAAAGCAAGATTTCAAATCTTTGCAATTTTATCACCTTTGAAGCTAGAGAAGTGACCAACGGCTCAAATTCAAGAGTTCGAGGTCCTCTACAACATACTTTTTACCTGAGTCGAAAAACTCAACAAATACAGAAATACGCGCCTTTGAAAAAGTCAAAAAAACGCATTTTTCGACATCTTTCGTAAGTCGCTGGTTACTTGAATTTTCCATGAGTACCCATCTTTCTCAATTTTTGATCAAATTCTATGTCTAATACACCAAGATAAATATTATCTCTCTAATTTTTTCAACCTTTTTACAGACTGAAAAAAATTTAGTATTTACAAAGTAATGGTCATTTTAAATCTATTGGTTCTTTTCAAAAATTAAACCTTTGGAAGGGCCTAGCTCTTTCAATTTAATAGCATTAAGAGAAAATAATTTACGAATAAATCCAAAACAATGAAGCTGGTTCGCAAAATCGACAAAATCATTTTTCCATATATTTTCCAAAACTCAATAGAAACAGATCTAGTTAAAAAATGAGAAGATAAATACGTAGATCCGCGTTACACAATAGAGCTTCAAAAATTTCTTGGATTTCCAGGATTTTATAGACGATTTATCAAGTACTTTGCAAAAATTGCATCACCACCTTACGCACTATTCAAGGAAAGACAAGAAATGGAACTGGTCAGAATAATTTATAAATTCTTTTAAAATATTAAAAAATAAAAAAATTAACGATCCAATTCTAAAGCAATCAGATTTATCAAAATCCTTCAAATTAATAACTGATGCGTCAAATTTTGCCAATTTGAAATTTTAGCTTTAGAGATGACGAAGAACGAGAACACGTCGTATGTTATGCCTAATGTATAATGAAAAAAAATATTTTTGACGCATGCGGTGTAAATTAAGAATGTTTAAACATTGGCGAGATGTTATTTATTGCCTGCGCCAAAGCTGGGTTTCGGGTTCTAAGGCTGCAATATCGAACGAGGAAATACGGTACTTTAAATATTTTTTTTTAAATCACAATATTAATTTAATAATTTAATGATGTACTAGAATGATTTTTGAATACTTAAAAATTTTATTGATTCCAAAATTAGTCTATTGATAACACTTTTTTTAAAAAATTAAATAATTTTAATTACTGAAAATAAAATTTTTTATCACTCCGATAACACAATGGTCAATAATTTTTAAAAGTCACAAGTCTCAAGTCAAGTCCAAGTCCGGACTTTAAAATTTTTGAATACTGAAGAAGAAATTTATGCTAAAATTGCAACAAAATTCTGTTATATGGAAAATCTATTGCATTAGACAGCCCAAGAGTATAAAAATTTTTAATATGAAGCCTGATCTAGCAATTTAAAAAAAAATTCTGTACTTGGACTTTTTTTTGGTACTTTTAAACAACTCTGGATAACACTACCGGATACTCCCGAATATTTTAACTTATCTTTTAAAAATCAAAACAGGAAAACTTTGTTAGTTCAACTATATACTCCTTGTTGCTTTAGCAGTATTTTTTCAGCTTGAATATTTAAAATTCTTTCACATTTTTTAGAAATTAATTTTATTTTTATTTTAATTGTTTGAAATTTAAAAATATTACAATACAAATTTCACATCTTTTTTTTTTTATTTTTGGAAATAAGATTCAGAGTTAAATAGAAAGATATGATTTTATAATTAAATTTTTTTAAAAAATTGCTTAAATTTACATTAAAAAAAAATTTCCAAATTAATGGCAGTAAATAAAAAAAATCTTATTTTTTGAAAAAAGCGATTTAAATTTACAAATTGGCTAAAATAATCGAGTTGTTATAAACGGAGCGTCTATGCATCAATCGAGGATGTCTCGGTACTTGATTTCTTTCTCATTTTCTGATTTTTATCATTTCCATGCGGCATTCTGCTTATTAATTCTGACTTGTGCTTATTTGGTGACAGACTCTTATGCTTGGACTTTTTATCCTGATGCAGTCTCTTTGGCTCTTCGAGCCGCTTAAGCTCCGATCTGTGGTGACCTTGTTCGGCCGATTTCGACCTGTTCGATTTGTCACCCAATTTTTTCTCATGACTAGATTTTATCGGGTGCAATGGATGATTCTGGCTGTAATAATGAATCGGCTCATTGCTCCGATTCCTCTTTTTGCTTGCAGATTTTACCGCTTGCAGCGCTTCCTTGGTTTTTTTTGCCGGTTTTTCCTCCTTTTGATATTTAGACGCTTTCTCGTTTATGACCTGTGGTCGACTTGGCTTTGACCCTTCCGAGGACTTGTTGCGGCTTTGGTGGTGATGCCAGTGTGGATGTGGAATCTTAAATTTAAAAAATTATCAATTAATTTTTAAATCCAGTCTCACAAGGAGCATTAGTTTGGGTTTTTTTATAGTTAGTTTAGCATTAGTTTTTACCGAATTTATGAGAAAAAAGTTGTATTTGTAGTCGTAGGAGTTAACCTTGGTTCATTTAAGACACCTATCTGAAAAAATAGTTTTTCTTTGATGCAGAGAATTTGACTAAAAAGCAGAGTTGATTTTAAGTCTCAAGTCATTTATTTAAAAAAAATTTTTTTTACAAGTCAAGTCATTTGCTTTGAAATTTTATTTAAAATGAGTTTTTTAAACTGAAGCCATTTAATTCTATCCATAAAACGCGGATTGCGGAATTTTTTAGCGGAATTTTGCATAAAATTATTCAGTTTTAATCAGCAATTTGACCTCTTAAAACCGGACTTCCTCAATTTAGTTGGTCAGAATTTTTATGCGGAATATCCGGATTAAAAAAAATTATCATTAAATAATTCTCAATCATTAATTTTAAAAATAAATTTAACTTAAAAATTAGTCGAACGTAATAGATGGCTAATAATTACAGTCTATCCTCAATTTTGTGACACGTCTGCATCAAAAGAAAAACGTGGCACAAAATCAAAAAGTCACAAATTCAAGTATAAATAAAAAGAGTATTAAAAAATTTTATTTACAATTTAATCTTTAAATCCAAACTAATTTTTTTAAATAATATAATCAAAAAAACAATTCAACATAATATTCTCCCTATTTTGAATGATTCTCACTACATTCGTATGACTTTTAAGACCAAATTTTTCGGTATTTTATGAATTTTCCCCCTCTAAATTTTCCCCCCGTAAAAATTCCCCCGTAAATTTTTCCCCTTTTTTTTTTCTACCCCTTTATTTTTTCCACCGTAAATTTTCCCCTTTTTTTATTTTCCCCTTTACTGAAATTCCCCTTTTTAAAAAGTTAATTCTATGAACAATATTATTTTTTTAAATCTTCTTTAGAAAAAATTTTACTGGTCACAATATATAATTTGATTTTTGAAAAAACAGACAAAAAAATATATTATTTGATTATATTCTTAAATTTTTAAAATGGTAAAAGTTAAATTTGTAAACAAAAAATTAAAAATTTCAAATTTGAATTTTAAAATAAATATAAATTATAAAAAATGAAATTATCGAATTTACTTAAATTTTTACGAGTAAATATTAATTAATTGAATTAGCACAAAGGTGTTTATCAGGAATTATTGAAAAAATTATCAAAAAATTGCTAACTTTTTTAAGAAAAAGTACCTAAATTTTATAATTATAATAAAGTAATGTTCCGCTTTTTGTTTCTTCCAAAATTTACGAAAAATAAAGTAAATTTACAAAAGTTGAGAATCACAAGTTTTCCAAACTACGTAAAATTAGGTAAATTTTCTACATTTACGTAATTTGCTGTAAAAAAAAATGTCCAAATGATTTACGAGCTTTGACCTCTTTTTTATTTCTTTCGTGGTTTAGGAACTTGATTTAATTTTTAAATTAATCTTTTTATAATTTACAAAAATCTTGATCATAAATTAAATAAAAGAAAAAATCAATTAAATTTTTATTTTATAATTAGCTCACTCAAAAGACGCCAAAGCTCTTAAATTATTTGTACTTTTTTGTTTTTACATCAATTTAAGTAAATGTAGAAAATTTATGATTTTCTTCATTTGTAAATTTACTTTATTTTTCGTAAAAAAATAATTTTTTAATGTTTAACTAATTTTGAGCCTACTGGAAAAAAGTTGTTAATTTTTTTATTATTTTTTTCTGTTCTTTGGCACTGAATTTCACAAAAGCTGACTATGACTTAATTTTTGTGACTTGGACTTTAACTTGTGACTCAAGAGCAAGTCTGCAAAAAAGGAAAAAAAGCTACCAACCCTTTTAATTGGTCGTCTTAGAGTCTCGGTTATCTTGAGGGCAGGCGGTTTTCGCGGATTACTTGACGGTGTGTGCACCGAGCAGACTTTTATGAAAGCTATCATGAACACAATTAGTCCGACTACAATGAGAGACGCTGCCCACCAATAGGTTGTTATCCACATGCGAATAGAAGACAGAGTTTTTGGATCTAGGAGCACGTTTTTTAGCCGGACCAAAGGTCCTTCGGCGTCAACAGCTCTGCACTTTGAGAATATGTCACAGTAGCCCTGGGTGCCCACACATGGTGAGCCTGGTTTAAGGATCAAACCATTTGAATTGTTCTTGTTTTTCATTTCGGCTATTTCAAATGAGTCCGTGCAAATGTTTCCGGTTTTTTGACCAATGCATGCCAGGTGGCATAAAATTGACTTGTCTTGGGTTTTGTCTTTTAGGTCGCCTTCTATAAAACACTGCTGCATTTCGTACTTTTCACATATTGATCCGGAGCATATTCCCAATCTGCAAACTTGGGTACCCGAATTGCACTCGGTCTTGTCCTTTTTGAAAAAAGCTGGATTGTCGCGGGGACATGAAGCGTTCTTGCCGGAACAAAACACACTCGTCAAGCACTCGTTGCTGTTCATGCAGATGGTTTCATTGGATGCGAAATTGCAAGAGTTGTCACAGCATGGACCTTGGCTCGGACTGCACGCTTTTCCTGGTCTCAGCTTGCATTTGTTTATCTCTTGGCTAGCGTCTATGCAGCATGCTTCCTTGCAATCTGTTCCATAGCCACAATCGCATTCTTCGCCCTCTTCAACTATGCCATTACCACACAACGAACCACTGTACTCTTTAAAAGAATGGTATAATTTCTTTTTGGAAATTTTTGGTCGAAAATGGTTTATCATTTTATCTTTTTTCTTATCTACTTTAACCTTTTTTTATTTTTATTTGTTCAAAAAAATTTAAATAAATAATTTAAAAAAAGAACATTTGACACTAATGTATTTTTTTGAAAATATTGTTCTATTATATATATTATAAATATATATAGTATTATATTATATAATTATTATAAATAATATTATATAATTTTTTTCGGATTGTGCAAAAATGGTTCTGCAAAAAGTACAATATTGTACAAATTTGAACAAAAGAATTCCAAGCTCTGCAAAAACTCTGCAAAAACTCTGCAATTTTCTGTAAAATGCACACCATTAAAAAATGTTTGATTAAAAAATGCAATAAATTGCAGAGTTTTTGCAGAGCTTGGAATTCTTTTGTACAAATTTGTACAATATTGTACTTTTTGCAGAACCATTTTTGCACAATTAGAAAAGAAATTATAAAGTTTTTACTTTTTGTACTGTAATTTTTGTACTAAAATTTCACATTGCCTAAAAAAATGAATTTAACGAAAATTATCCAAACAGATCGTATTAGAATTCGATCAGTGTTTGGAAAAAGAACTACTTGGGAATTATTTGAGTGGCGCTACCAGATAAGGTGAACTGAAAAATCATGCTTTATGATACTTTTTGAAATTCAATTCATTTAGATTTTTAAGTGAGCAAACTGAATATGGTTATTCGATGCAATATAAATGGGTTAGAATATATTTATTATCACTTATCATATTTAAAATTTTGTAAACCAAAAAATGCTTCAATAAAATTCATTTATAGATATAAAAATAAACATTTAAGATGGTGAATGGAGAGAAGAAGATTTTATTTGACAAAATTTAATTTTAAGAGTTTAAATATTAAACGTTGTTTTAATGTTAAAACTTCAAAATACTAAAAATTAAAAAAAATAAATGAATAGTCATCTGATTTTTTTTTGTATAATCTATTTAATTGTATGATTTTCAATTTTTTTTTGTTATTGGATCAAAAAATTTGATCATTTAATTTTATTTAAGATTATTGATTTAAACTTTTTTTATTTTTCAGTTATGTTGTTCATTAAATGTCTTCTAATAGATTTGGATAATTTTGTTTACTTTTCAAGAAGCATTAAATTCAATAAAAAATAAATGTGACTAAAAAATATCAAAAATGTAATTTAAACGAAAAATTAATATTTTCACAGAAATCATAACTCCGAAAAAATTAAAATTTTCTAATTTTAATTCATTTTTAATATATTTTAATTGATTTAATCTATAAAGTATATTAATTATATGAATGTTGATAAAATTTGAATTTTTTTTAATTTAACTAACCAGTATTAGACCAGTCCAACTAAACATTCTAATTTTGAGAGCTAGAAATTGAACTGGTATTAGGACCGTCCGATTGTTATTTTTTCCAATAAATAAATTTGTAGCTTAATGATAAATCTAACTTATACAGTACTGATTTTTTCGAGTGGTTTTACCAAAATTTTAGTAAATTTACGGGAATTCCGGTAATTTTGCGTAAAATCGAAAAAGTGAAAAACAGTAAATTTACCGGAATTCCCGTAAATTTACCAGAATTTAACGGATTTTAGGTAAAATTACTTAAAAACGAAAAGGGCCAAAAAAATCCAAATTTTTGCAATATTTTCACTTTTTTTAGATTTTTTTCAAAATTAATAAAAAATTTTAAATAAAAAAAAAAGTATTTTTTTAAGGAAATTTTCGTAAATTTTTATTGATTTTAGTGAAAAATAGTAAAAAAAGTAAAAAAAAGTTAAAAAAAAAGAAAAATTTAAATCAAGTTTTTTCAATATTGAAATTATTAGATACATATATTTTAGTGATTTGACCAGTCGCCATTTTTCTCAATTACAATTTCAATTACCTAATTTATCAAAGTTAATATTTTAAAAGGCCAAAAACTTTAATTTAAATTTCAACCTTTTTCAGATGATTTATATTTACTACATTTGTAAAATTACCGGAATTCCCGTAAATTTACTAAAATTTTGGTAAATTCGCGTAAATTTTGGTAAAACCACTCGAACAAATCAGTACTGTATTAGAATTAAAAATTTTAAAAATAAAAAGTTTATAATCTGTACAAGACTAAATAAATTTTTTTGCAAAAAAATAGCTATAATATTCAAAATTGGATTAGATAAAATAAGATTTAATTTTAATATTTATCCATTTATCTTTTAAAATTTTTTTCTGACAAGTTTAGAAGAAAGGCCTACATTTCTTTCATCAGCTAATTTTTTTTACCAGTAGAACAATCTTTTTTTAGAAAATCTATTTATTTCTAAGTGCAAATCAAATTTTCATTATTTTATTTATTTGTTCGTCTGTACCGAACTAAAGCTTATTTAGATTGAAAAATAAAATAACAATTTTCTGATAAAAAAAATTATCTCAAAAAATATATATGGCTGATTAAAAAAAATTTTTTTCTTAATTTAAATGTTTTCTCACATGATTTTGAATTATGAGAAACAAAAATGGAGTGATTACAAATAATTAAGATCTTACGCTTAAAGCAGAATTTAGGTCCAGCAATTAAATTGTGAACAATAGGTCCCATTTGATCGCGACTACATGTGGAAAAATTCCTGTTATTTTTGTCAGTGCCAGTGGTGGCACGTCTGTACATGATGTAATTTCCACCTCTGCTTGATCCAGGCGAGCAAGATGGGTCGTCCGGATCATGCTCTGAGCCAAAATTGTGTCCTATTTCGTGTGCAAATGTTATCTGAGAAACAGCTTCGGGCACTCTCGATTGATAATTTACCACAGTCACTATGCCACTGTTGAGACTTTTGGCGACACCTTGCAATGTTTGACGCTTTTCGCAAACACCACCAACACTGCCTGCTAATTTGGCCACCCAAGCCAGACCCAGCGTTCCGTCAGTAAAATCACGAGCTGTAAATGTGTAAGACAAACAATAGTCTGTAAAGTTGTCCAGTGAGACGTAGTTTAAAAAACTTGACACATCCAAGTACGGCTCACACAACTTTAGTTCTTCAGGTGACAAACCAGTGCCGTTTTGACATTGTTCTTGAGTTATTATTTTTGTTCTGTAAATCATAAACTGAAGACCTATTAAGTATTTTTCTTTATTTTGATCGTAGAATGGTAGGCTATTGTAGATTGTGTTGAGGGCTTCTACATGTTTGTTTAAGTAGAAAAGCAAAAATGTGGTTGTTTTATCCATATCCTTTATTTAAAAAAATTTAATTTTAAATTTATTTTTTAAATTAGCCAAGTTTTTGTTTACTTTGTTTCCTTCATTATTGAATATTTCGGTGTGTAGCTGTGGATCTACTCTCAAGTACAAATTACATATTGTCTTGTCACCAGGCCATCTAAGCCGTCCATCATCTGATTGACGTTTGGTTTTTTTCCAAAATTTTTCATTAGCTTCACGATAATATTTGCTGTATTCGTCACGTGATTGCTCCAAATAACTATATGGATCATAGCCCTTGTAAAAAATGATTAAAAAATATTTGATTTTTGAAAATAGCTAAGGTATTCATCTTTTGTTTTAACTATTTATTTTAGACGAAAATTTAACATATTCTGAATTCTAGTCATTTTAATTTTTACAAAAATTTTAATAATGCAAATCAAATTTTTTTTTTCTCAAAGTCAAAAATTAGTGTTGTAAATTGGTTCAATGTATCATCTTAATTTATATTCATATTTTTTTTTTAATATTATTTAAGTGAGATAGAAAAAAAACATAAAAAAAGAGTTAATTTTCTTAATTTTTTTTTTATTTTCAAAATAAAAAAGGTATATTAAGTTTTGAAATTTTAGATGCTCGTTTTGATCTAAAAAAATTTGATATGAAACTTCAATTTGCCTTCAAAATATATTCAAATAAAAAAATAAGTTCTTATGGAACATTTAAATTTCAATAATTTCTTATCATTTTCAAAAACTTCAAATTAAATTTTTTTTAATTCTTATTTTACTTGTTAAACAAAATTTTTTTTTAAATAATTTTTAAAAATTTATTCAAATAGAAAGAAATTCTCATGGAACATTTAAATTTAATAATTAATAATAATAATTTCTTTTCATTTTCAAAATACTTAAAATGAAATATTTTTTATTTTATTTAACTTTTATAAAAAAAATTTTTTTTTATAATTTTCAAAATTTATTCAATTAAAAAATAAAATTCTCATGGAACATTTAAATTTCACATTCAATTTTTAACAACGATAATTAAATCACGCAACCATTTCTTAATTTTTTCAAAATACTTCAAATGAAAATTTTTTTATTTTTATTTAACTTTTTTAACAAAATTTTTTTTAATTATTTTTAAAATTTATTCAAATAAAAATTAAAATTCTCATGGAACATTTAAATTTCTTATTCATTTTTTAACAAAGATAATTAAAACACGCAACCATTTCTTAATATTTTCAAAATACTTTAAATGAAAATTTTTTTATTTTTATTTAACTTTTATAAAAAATTTTTTTTAATAATTTTCAAAATTTATTCAATTAAAAAAAAAAGTTCCAATGGAATATTTAAATTTCAATAATTTATTTTCATTTTCAAAATACTTCAAATGAAATTTTTTTTTTATTTTTATTTTAGGCAATGTGAAATTTTAGTACAAAAATTACAGTACAAAAAGTAAAAACGCTATAATTTATTTTCTAATTGTGCAAAAATGACTCTTTAAAAAGTACAATATTGTACAAATTTTGTGCAACCGAATTACAGGCTCTGCAAAAACTCTGCAATTTTCTGTAAAATGCACACCATTAAAAAATGTTTGATTAAAAAATGCAATAAATTGCAGAGTTTTTGCAGAGCCTGGAATTCGGTTGCACAAAATTTGTACAATATTGTACTTTCTATAGAGTCATTTTTGCACAATTAGAAAATAAATTATAGCGTTTTTACTTTTTGTACTGTAATTTTTGTACTAAAATTTCACATCGCCTTTATTTTACACGTTAAACAAAATTTTTTTTAAATAATTTTCAAAATTTATTCAAACAGAAAGAAATTCTCATGGATCATTTAAACTAAAGTTAAATTAAAAAAATTTTCACTCACCTCATCTTTAACTCTCTGCTTAAACAAAGCCTGCTGTTCGTCATTCATCCATTCTTTGACGCTTCTCTTCTCCGAAGCACATCCAATTTGACGGTCATCGTCGGGCTCACTGAACTTGGCCTTTTGTATAGAGCGCTTGAATTGCTTCAATTTGGTCCGGTCCAAATTGACATCTTTCTCGTTGTAAATAATCGAGTGGGCGCCCAACGAGTGATTGTATCTCTTGGACGGTTCGATAAAAAACTTTCCCAATTTAGCGGACGTGATGGTGCCGTAGAAAACACCGTCAATGATGCTGCCGCTGGCCGACGAGCTATTCGGCTCGTCAATTAAATATCCACGATAAAAATTGAGTGCATTGTTTAAATTGATGGTCGTGTGTTCGCTGTTTATTTCGACCTTTTGGTTAAAATAGTTGTGCTCATCGACGGCAACAAGTCGCAGCTTTAAATCGTTGCCATGGCTTTTCAGATTCAAATAGATGTGCTGGTCGAGCGAGCGGCGCACTCTCGAGTGCTTGTCGTTCAAGTTACTCGGGTCGTAGTTTAACTTGTCATATTTTAGAATAAACGGATTTGAGTTTAAGTTGTCCGTGTCTAAAAAGCAGCATAGATTAGGCTCAGCGAGCACATTTAGCATTCAAGTACTTACAGAGGCCGTGGGACGGCACCACATTGAATAAATAGATGAAAATAAATAGTCTGGTGAGAGCGGTGCTGACAAGAGTCCGCTTTGTCTCTGTGTATTTGCTCGATGTGTTCATTCGGCCTTGGACCAATATTTATGTCAGCATCAAAATTTTATCTAAAATTTTTGTTCTTTATTTTTTTTTAATTAAGCTCATAAAGCAAATAATTCAAATTAGTACGTACTTAACATTCTTTTGGTACAATCAACCACTAAATAGAATGTTAAGCAACAATTTTGAGGCCTAATTAAACCTCATATTTATTGACTTGGATTTTTATTTTTTTTTTTTCATTCAAATAAAATCCCTCTAATTGAAAAATGAAATAATTACTACTAAATGTTAATAGAATAGAAAATAAGTTGTGTGCGTGCTTATCTTAAATCATCTGCATCAAAATTGTCCTCTTTGTAATACCGTAAGATTATACAACTTAAACAACAAAAAAAACAATCATTACATTAGCATAAAATTAAAATTCTAATTGATCGTCGTTCGATCATAATCAGCTAGATGAGACGAATTTAATTAACCACTCCTGAATCTCTTCTGACTTCTTTTAAAGACTGTGACATACTTGAAGACCTAATATTGATCTAATTAATACCGAGAAAGAAAGAGATCACTTAAAATCATTTTCAGCTTTATTATTATTATTTTATTATTTATTAAAATTAAAGTCCCATGGACAAGTATAAAAAAAAAGAAAAAAAGTAGAATAGAAAAAGTTATTATAAAAAATTATTTTTAAAAAATTTCATAATTTATGGAAAAAAAAAAATCTTAAGTTGTTGAACAACAAATTTAATTGAGTCGAACCAAACCTCGGTTTGCACAAAGGAAGACATGGTCAATAATAGAGAGTGACGTTTTTGTATTATAATCAAATGTATCGATTGAATTGAATTGTTTATCTGTCTACAATACGAAGAGTTTTTTTGGTCAAAATGTTCATAGTTTCCTTTTAACAAAAACCAATAGGCTATTACACAAAATACTTTGACGAAGCTTTATAATAAATAAGAGATATGTTGGGACAGGACTGAGTCATTCTATTCCATTGGTTGAAAGACTGGTGAAGGTATACAAAGAAGGTTTCGAATCAAGATATATTGAATACCCAACTCCATTGTGTAATTGCTACCTTACTATTTCTTCTTTTTTTCCTGAAACTTATTAAAACATTTGCCACATGTAACAATCTTTTCCAATTTATGTCTTTTCAACTTTCATTTTTTAGCTTATTTACTTTATTTTGATTCTTTATTTTTATCTCATTTTATTGACTTTAATTTTATTTTTATTTTATTTCATTTTTATTTTATTTATTTTTTTTTATTTTACTTTTTAACTTATTCTGAAGGAGCTTTAGCTCGGTACAGAAAACAAATAAATAAAATAAATAAAATAATAAAGAAACGATGATCTTTTAAATTTTTACTCAATTACTAACTTTTGTCTTCATTCAAAAACCTATCTTTATTCTTCCACCAGTCTAATCAAGATATAATTCCATTTGGAAAAATTCGAGTGAAAAAATTCCAGAAAATTATCCACTCTCAAAATTTTAATTACATGATAAATTTATTTTAAATTAATACAAAATTAATTTTTTTTATTTATTAAAAAATATATTTTGGGGATTCCCGGGCTTGTCTGAAAGCCTTCGTTTAAACTCTATTTTAAAAAGTTACCATATGTCTATAAAAAAGACTAATTGGAAAAAATAATAGTTAAAAATATAAGCAAAATAGTTAATTATATGAAAATTTGATTTTAAAATTTAAAAGTTAAATAACTAAAAATTTAAATATTTATTTTTAATAAATTTAAAAAAAAATAAAAAAAAAACAGAACAAGTCTTTGAATTCTTCTCTATTTATTCGGACATTAAATGTTCTATAATGGAGAAATAAAATAATATGATTATTTTGATGGTTTAATTTATAATTTTATTCCCTTTTTTTAATTACATTAAAATATTGAAAAAAATCATAATTTTAGTACTTATTACAATTGGATTTTTTCCAATAGAATTCTATTTTAGTGATTTTAGTGATTTCCACTGGAATTTTTCCTTTCTTTCGTAATTGCTATCAAACAATTTCTTCTTCCTGAACTTTAGAATATTTAAACATTTCTAACATTTAGCTGTTTCAATTTATCTTTTTTAATTTTCATTTTATTTCTTAGTCTTATTTATCCTTTTTTTTCTTAATATTTATTTTTTTTTATTTTATCTTATTTAACTTTGTTTTAATAATTATTTTTTTAATATTTTTATTCTGAAGGAGCGTTAGCTCGGTACAGGTTAACAAAAAAATAAAAAAAAAATTAACTTATGTCTCATTAAAAATTACTCTATTCTAATCATTAGAATATTTTTATTAAAATAACCATCAATCTAACGTTGTAACGTTGTTCACGCTAAAACTTAATAAAAATAATTTCAAGTAAAAAATGGGGTCTAAACCATATCACTCTAGGAAACTTAATAATATAAGTCTTTAATCTGATTTATTGTTGACTACTCGTTCCGTGTCGAATAATTTAAGTCTTACAAATTCCAGCAGTTATATACTTAAAATAAAATATGATTCTCCTTCCAACTTTATTCGCCACGAGACCTTAAACATGAACGACATTTAGCTCAGTACAAATAAAACAAATAAATTTAAAAAATAAAATAAATTTAGATTTCTCTTCTTAAGTCTCACATGTAGATTTTCTAATTGAGATGGACTCTTCTATCTTTAGTTTTCAAACTTTTTATTATTTTTGTTGCTAATCTGTATCTACAGTACAAATAAAAACTAACTTGTACGCATTTTGTTCATCGACTCTTCTTCAACTATTCTAGTTGCGAAAGGAAGAGTCGGGAAATGTACAAGTTTGTTTTAAATTGTACTGTAGCTAAAACTTAATTAATTTTAGACTAAATTTTCTTAAGATAAAATAAAAATAAACAAGTTGGATAGAAATTTAAATAATTAAAATGAAATAAGGAATTTTTAACAATAGAGTCATTTGACTCATTTAAAAAATTTTTGATAAATTCTTATCTTTTTAACATATTTTTCAAATAAACAACTCTTTTTTGAATAACATAGATTTTAAATTTTTCTTAAAAAAAGTTATTATTTTGTAAAATTACTTTAATTTAAAAAAAAAATTGAATAATTAAAAACAAGAAAAAATTGCTTGATCTTTCTAATCTAAAATGAAAAAACAGAACGACAGTTTTCTTCTTTTCAATCCGAAGTTAGAGAAAAAAAATGATAGTAAATAGCTTTAAAATAAGAAATTTTGATTTAAAAAAATCGAAGACATTTTCTATTTGAAAATAATTATTAAAGTAAGATTTTTTAGTCTGTTTTGTTAAAAAAATGTACCACACAAGTATTTTTTTTATTAAACATCCAATGTTTGACTTGACATCAAATTTTTAATCTTTCAAAAATCTGCAAAAAAATGCATTGATGCATAATAATTCATATAAATTAAAATAGTATAAAAAGATCGCCTCGATCAAATTTTATGACAAAAAAATGCTAAAAAATTTTTGGGCATAATCATAAAATCATAAAATTTTTAAATTTAAATTTTTTACTTTTTTTAGTATCGAGTTATATTTTATTTGAAATTAAAGCTGGAATTAATTTCGATCTTAATTAGTTTTTTTCAGTATGCTTGACCATGATAGATTCCGTAGTCAACTAACTGAATTTCTGTTTAATCGTTTGACACAGCAAGTTCTTTGAATCAGTATTCTAATTTTTCTCCGTTCCTTTATTAAATTTAAATGCCAAATGAAAGACAAACTTTTTGGGCTAATATGGCATGGAAATTTCGGATAAGGACCGAAATTTTATTATTTTATTTGTTTTCTGTACCGAGCTAAAGCTCCTTCAGAATAAGTTAAAAAGTAAAATAAAAAAATAAATAAAATAAAATTAAAGTTAATAAAATGAGATAAAAAAAAGAATCAAAATAAAGTAAATAAGCTAAAAAAAATGAAAGTTGAAAAGACATAAATTGGAAAAGATTGTTACATGTGGCAAATTTTTTAATAAGTTTCAGGAAAAAAAGAAATAGTAAGGTAGCAATTACACAATGGAGTTGTGTACTCGATGTATCTTGATTCGAAACTTTTTTGTATACCTTCACCAGTCTTTCAACCAATGGAATAGAATGACTCAGTCCTGTCCCAACATATCTCTCACTCAATTCAAAAAGCCGATTCGAGACTGTTAGTAATTTTAGTTTATTAAAAGCCTCATGATGCACGATGTTGGAGGGAGTATCA